>JAJOOO010017026.1:0-10117 GCA_029582685.1 Solanum piurae | reverse complement strand
AGTTAAATTTGTGGTAAAATAAGTTTGCATTTCCTTTAGTTACTTGCCATTCTCCCCCCCCCCCCCCCCCATTTCTTAACAATCCATGAAACACTACCAATTGGTCCAAAATCATTTTTAAAATGTTCATTTTTACCAATAAAATCTTCCTTTTGTGTCCTCTCCATTACTTATCACGTTTGCTAATAATAATTAAATTAAAATATTTATCACTTTAAAAAAATCAAGAAGTAATAAAAATTACGAACGCGTTAACTTTTGTGGATTCGCTAGAATTTTGAACCAATTTAACAAGAGTCCGGAGTCTAAAAGGCAAAAAAAATTGTCAAAAATTCCAAAAGGGCATATCAAATTTTTTTAAAACCAAAAGAGCAAAATCGCTCCTGACGGAGCGATTTCCCTCTGACACAAAATGAAAAATCGCTGCCAGGGCAGCGATTTTGTAAAAAAAAAATCGCTGCTAGGGCAGCGATTTTGTAGAATTTTTTTTTATTTTTTTTTAATTAAAAATCGCTGCCCTAACAGCGATTTTGTAAAATATATATATATATATTTTTAATTAAAATGACTGCGATTTTAAGTCAGAATTATTTTTTCCTTACACATCGATGCAGGAGCAGCGTTTTTCATGCCTAGTGCTATTATTTTCATGCCTATTGTTAATTACTAATAATATAAAATGATAAACAAGACGGGCAGTATACTCAACAAAATTATTGAAGCATGAGGAAAATTGAATTATATATCATAAATAATAATAAAAGAATATTAAATTTAAAATTATTTATTTATTTTTTTAAATTCTTAACCAAAATCACTAACAAAAGTTGTCGTATGATTTTCAGGAGCGATTTTCTTCTAACAAAAGTTGTCGTATGTTAAAAAAAATAAAAATTGCTGCTAAGATCGCTGCCAACTCAAAAAAAAAATCTTTTTTTCTTAATTTTGGTTAAAAAAAAATTTAAAAAAAGTTTTTTTTAATTTAATATTCTTTTATTATTATTTATGATATATAATTCAATTTTTCTCATGCTTCAATAATTTTATTGAGTATACTGTCCGTCTTGTTTATCATTTTTATATTATTAATAATTAACAATAGGCATGAAAATAATAGCACTAGGCATGAAAAATGCTGCCCCTACAGCAATGTGTAAGGAAAAAAAATTCTGACTTAAAATCGCAGCCATTTTAATTAAAAAAAAATAAAAAATTACAAAATCGTTGCTGTGGCAGCGATTTTTAATAATAAAAAAAATTACAAAATCGCTGCCCTGGCAGCGATTTTTAATAAAAAAAGGATTTATTTATTTTTTTACAAAATCGCTGCTCTAGCAGCGATTTTTCATTTTGTGTCAAAGGGAAATCGCACCGTCAGGAGCAATTTTGCCCTTTTGGTTTTAAAAAAATTTGATGTGCCCTTTTGAAATTTTTGACAATTTTTTTTGCCCTTTAGGCTCCGGACTCAATTTAACAAGATTGATATGGGATGAATATAATTTTATACAAACATAGTTCTAATCATACTTATACTGAATCACCATAAAATTGAACAAAAATAGTAGATTAGAAACAAATTAATCATAAACAATACTCCTTTCGTTCCTATTTAGTTGTCATGTTGTGCTTTTCGAGAGTCAATTTAATTAATTTTTAAAGCTAAATTAGATAACATTCATTCAATATTTTAAAATAAAATTTTAGATGTTCAAAAACTATACGAAAAGTATTATAAATTGCAACTTTTTTCATATCAATGTGATGAAAAAAATACATCTTATAATTTTAATCAAAATTGATATTGTTTAACTCTAAAAAAGAAAATTATGCCAATTAAAAAGAAACTGAGGGAGTATATTACTGAATTTGAGTGTCAAATCTCAAAAATTGTACAAAATATGGCATATAAATTCCAAAATATTCAGTAAATGTTTTTTGGACTTCCTTTTTCTTTTTCTTTTCCGGTAAATAGTTTGTTGGTGGAAAAGAATCGAGATCCTTGAGTATTTAAGGACCCTGTAACCGAAAAAATATGACTAGAACACTTCATTTGCGTTTTTAAGCTTTTTGCTCGCAGCAATCTTCAGCAACAATGGCTTCTCTAGTTTTCGCTCGGAGATTTTCTTCCAAGCTTCGTAAGTATTCTTCTTCTTCTTCTCCACTCTCATACCTCACACATACTAGAGATGGCTTTTCAGTCCCAAAAATCTCAAACTCATTCTCTTCAACCTTCAATTGGCATTGCAATTCAACTGCCAAAAACTCAAAATCCCCTTCAGATTCATCAGTAAATAGCCTGAAATCATCATCCTCTCAGATCATGCTAAACGATAGCAATACTTATTTTCTAGCTGGGGCAAGGCACGAGAATCCGTCAAACTTAAATCGACGGGTGTCGTGTGAAAAATCTCTATCAAAACATAAAGAGTATTTGGATCAATTACCCAAGGAGTTCTATAATATAACGCCGGAGGAATTCCGTAGAGGAATTAGGATATTATTAAACTCGATGGAGAAGTTGAAATTCGAATATTCTAGTGATGCTTCATTTTGGTTTCTCTTGATGGGGTGCCATTTCTATACGTTTGGTGTGGTACGTATATCGCTTGGCTTGTATTTTGGGACGTATTATGTTGCCAAATTACTGGAAACTAAGTCGATTGAGAAGGTGAGGCTATTATTGAAACTGTATAAACGAGGTAACATACAAATTCGGACTGCTGTTTTTCAACTCGTCAAGGAAGTGAAGGAATCGGATCGTCGTCATGGTGTTGCTTTCTGGGTATTTGTATGTTCTTTTTCTGTCTTGCTCTTTCAAATACTCACAATGATCTTCTTCTAGTACAGAATGCTCTTCTTCTTCTTCTTTTCTCTCTTTTGGGTTTTTACCTTTTTGGAGTTCAATACAGCATTGTCTTGGTCAGGTATTTGATTCTGCAGTTTAAGGAGTACAAATACTAG
The DNA here is from genome assembly GCA_029582685.1 of Solanum piurae. Lineage (NCBI taxonomy): Eukaryota > Viridiplantae > Streptophyta > Magnoliopsida > Solanales > Solanaceae > Solanum > Solanum piurae. The sequence goes on along the minus strand of JAJOOO010017026.1, from coordinate 7,156 downwards.
TATAATCAGTTACAATATGTGATAGGAATTGAGAAGATCTCTCTATTATTTCTGCAGATTTCCCCTGTTTTTAGTTTAAACAGTGACGACGAATGATGATGGAGAGTATATCTGAAACAAAATTCGTGATCTGCTTTGCATTATTGTATTTATTTCAACTAATTTCTGATAATCCCTCATCCATTCTTCGATTTTCTCGAGTTTAGGTAAGTCTCATACATGGAGGGTACATTGTTTCATTGATCTCAAACCCATATGGAGGCAGTTGCTTTCACATACTTCCACCACCCTTCCTCGCCAGCAAGCTTAGTATTCTAACTACGATTGAACATTAATGACAAATTAAACAAATATAGATTGTGGTGAGATAATTGACATCCCTAAGCAATCGAATGATAACTCACATCAAATCACTCGATCATCTCAAAGAGTTTGATACGAATTATCGTCATGTTGCCATTCATATATTTATAGAAGGAAGAAATTAAGAATAAGAATTATATATTAGCCAGTAAATCCATTATGCAGTATGAAAGAATACAAAATTTCAAAATAGAACACACAAAATTAAATGTAAATGATGTCATATATAATAATCATAATTCATAATAGAAAATAAATTTTTTTTTCTTTCTACAACTGGAAATTCTCCCCAGAAATATATAATCTCAAATTAATTGATATGCAACCGGTAGTACATTATAAAATTCAAATTCTTCATATGCAACCGGTAGTACATTATAAAATTCAAATTCTTCAGTAAATACTCCTATCTTTACATCGCACCGTTCGAATTTCAAAATGAAATGAATTTTTTTATAGTACATCTTATATAGCTTTTAAGACTAGCTTTTAAGTCCAAATAATAAAAATAATCTTAAAAATTATTTTTTTAAAGAAGTTTTAATAGATTTTCGGCTGCAATGCTTGGTCACTGTTATTTATTTATATTTTATAATTATCCGTGAAATGCATGGTACATATCATAGTTTTTCTTATAATAATCAAAATAAAATATTTGTCATGTTAAAAAATAGGATAGTAACAAAAATTACGTATGGGCTAATTCTTTTTACTAATGTAATATTTTGAAGAGAAAATATCTAAATATTTATCATTATATATATATTATTTACAATTACGTAATTTTATCCCTCATACACGTTTACTCCATCAATACCATCATAATTAGTAAAATTATCACGTATCGAGCTTCAATATAAATTGGTGGACTGCACTTGTCCAAATTCTTTGAGAAAAATTATTCATATTTACTATTCAACTTTTAGTCAAGATAGAGAAGCTTCAATTATTCTTTCTTTTTTAATGTATTTTAAATTTTTTTCAGTTGATTCCCGTATGCTATTTTAGTTGGCATAGCAATTATGTGCGCAAGTAAAAATCATACTAGTTGATGTATGGGACAAGAGTCTAAAAAATATCTTAACTTTGGTTGAATTTGTTGTTGCGATACTAAATTTTCATGATGATTTATTACTGTCCTAGACTATTTAATACCGTATTTTAAACATATATATTTGCCGTGGACATAAAAAATAATGCAAAATTATAAATAGTAATGTGTCCACGTGGGGACATAAATACCTTTAAAATACACTATTAAATAGTTTAGGGAGTAAAAAATTACACTATTAAATAGTCTAGGGAGGTAATAAGTCCTCATGAAAGTTTAGTATCGCAACAACAAATTCGATCAAAGTTGGGGTATTTTTCAGACCCTTATCCCTTGATGTATTTTGTGATCATCTAGGAATATTTTGACGATTAGATGGCTTGACGACAATTAAATATGATAGCTCGAGTCATAGTAGTAGAATTAATTGTCGTTCTGTCAAAACTTACCTGACATAATTTTACGAGTAGTAATATATTTTTTTAAAATGTTTTTTTCTATGTATTTTTTTTAACATTTTTTTTTTTGTCAGAAATAAATAAATAAATAGCATATAACAAAAAAGTTTACAGGGTCGTAAGTTGTGGTTGTGCCACTACAGAAATAACCGAACTAGAAGATGATGTATGTAAAACCTGCCTAGCCGAACTAGTATTAAACATTAACCTACTGGAGTGGGACACAACCTGCACTCTTCGAGCCCGCAAAATATCCGTCAAGGATGCTGGAGAGTTCCAAAACAACATAGTGTTATTATCCACAAAAGTAGTAGTTATGGCGACAACAGCTAAAGCATCCGCTAGTTTGTTTTGTTCCCTGTAAACATGATAACTCGGGGATCACCCATCCTGCGGAGGAGGTACGTACCTGCAATCAATTAACAAAGGAGAGTCATGAAACAGTGGTGAGTTTAGTAGGTGCACCAACTGTAGTGAGTCAATGTTAATTTCCAGATGCATCATCTCATATTGCAGAGCTAAAATGAGTCTTAGCAACAGAGCTCGTATTTCCGTCTCAAGAGGCTGAGAAGTAGGACAAGTTCCTGTAAATCCAAGAATCCAATTATCTCCTACATTATTTCTAAAAACACCTCCTAAGGTAGATAAGCCTGAGAGTGAATCGCAACCACTATCTGTATTAAGCATAATGTTAGGAATTTGTAGGCGGGTTCCACTTGACATACATGTGAACCAAAAAAATTGTTTGGGTTTTGAATTTTCCGTCATGAACCAATACTCACCTGCCACCTAGCTAGGTGTTACTAAGAAAGGGTGTCCCTCGAAGATATATTCATTTCGTGCCAACCAAATAGCCCAAAAACAGAAAGGGTGAATAAATTTACCACCGAAAAGTTTTACAAAGCCAGACAATCAAATTGGAATATCCACCAGAGGAGAAGTACCCAATGAAGCAATTTGTTGAGTGATTCCTAACTCGGACCATAACGGCACTAATTTAGGACATAAAAGGAACATGTGAGCACATGTCTCTTCTACTCGCAAATCACAAAGCATACAAAGAGGGGATTGGATAATATTGATGCTATGGAGAAAGGTAGAGGTCGGCAACCGTCGTTTCACGTGTTATTTCTTCTAGTACATTATTTTTGTAGATTTTTTTAAAAATAGGCAAGCTACATAAATCACACTAATTTAGGTCCTAATTACTAAGATTCTTGATAGTTTCAAATATTACTTCTTCTACCATATTTCGTGCTTAGGATACATGAGTCTGAATCCGCTAGATACATGTATCTACTGAATTTTAAAATTGAGATACATACTTTATTGATTTGTTTAAATTAATTGGTTGTAACTGATTCTCTTAATTAGAGGAGTAATTGATGATTTTCAGAATACATGGAAAATTAATTCTATAAATTTAAATCAATCAAATTCCTAAATATAAGGCAGAAATCAAGGAGTGTATATATGTTTAATTTATTTTATTTTATTATTCTTTGAAATAATAAATTCATTAATATTATCAATAAAAGACAAAAAAAACATGTATATCTTAGTCATTTAATTTAATTAATTTCATTTTATTACTCTTAAAATAATAAATTCATTAATTTGATGCATCTATTATCAATATATGATGTATCCAATAAACTAAACACTTAGATACATGAGTATCATACAAGTACATTCATATGTATCATATAAGTATTTAGTATTAATTTCGTGTATTTATTATATGTGTCTAGTATTTTAATTTCATGTATCTATTTATATGACCTAATATTAATTTCATGTATCTATTTATGTGATCTAATTTTAATTTTATGTATCTTTTATATGTATCTAATATTAATTTGATGTATCAAGTCTCAATATCATACATTATATTCAAAAACATGTATCTCAGATACATAGTAAGCATATACATATAATGATGTGTATCTAAATATGAAATGTAATTGAAACGCATGAATTTAGGAATAAATCACGAGTGTAGAGGATTTGTCTTATCATTAATCCAAAAAAGTAAAAAAAATTCAAAATTCTTCCCTTTTTTTAGCATCTGAATTTCCCCCATAGATACATATAATTTTAACTCAGATACATGAAGTTTTAACTAGATATATATACACCTGATATGTATTCAACATTGATGCACTTGATGTGTATCTAATGATATATTTGTTCTGTTGATTAAAACTTGACATAATTATTTCATCTTGATTGAGTCGTTCCTATATTTAGATCTATTCTCGGCTTGAATGTTGGCGGATAAAGAGTCAGTTCCTGCAATGAGAAATTCATGAGTGAAAATAATGAAATAAAAGTTGATTAATTTAATATTGTTAATGTGTAGTACCTTTAACAAGAATTATCCAATTTTGAGAATGGTAAGCCACTAAAGTGTTTTGAGAAACAACAAAATAAAAAAATATAAAACCTAATTATAAAACTTTTTAAAATTGAACTTCAGAACATTAATTTAAATCAGATACAGAATCAAGATAAATGAGAATGATAATACAATAGAAACAAACTTATATGTGTAATGTTGATTTGAATATGCAAACATGTATTGAGAGGATGAAGGAAGAAAGAGGGAGAAGATGAAGGAAAGAAAGAGGGAGAAGATGAAGGAAGAAAGAGGGTTGGGTGGGGGCAACGACAGATGGAAGAAAGAGGGAGAAGGAAAGAGGGTTGGTGGACATTTGGGGGGTGGGGGTGGGGTGGCGGGATTTGACTTGTTAATGAATCATTAATTAAGGAGTTTAAATTTAAGATAATTATTCAATATCATATTTAAGAGATTTGTATAACTAAACTAAATCTTTTAAAATATATGATATAAATATTAAATGTGTTAGTATGTGTAATTGTTTTAAACTTGAGGTAAATATAGTATATATGATAATGATGTATGTGCAATTAAGTAGTTTTTCCAATATTTTAACGATCAGGGAAAATTTATGTACAATTTGATAATAGCCATGAATACTTTGAATTAAGTATTGCCAATCATACCTTACGTACTGATAAGGAATTTAACGAGATTGATAGAATGAAGATGCTATAAAACTTTGACGATTTGGAAAAAATCGTACACAACTAAAGAACACAAATGCAAAATAGTTTGAATTAAATTTTGTGGATTCGCTAGAATTTCTAACCAATTCAACAAGATTTGATATGACGAATGTAAATTTTTTGACAGTGTTAATTACAAGCATTACTACTCATAGCTTATAGGCATATTAAATCATCATCTTCAACAAAAATAGTAGATTAGATACAAATTAATCATAAACATTAAACAATACTTATATTACTGAATTTGAGTGTCGAATCTCGTACAAAATATTGCATATAATAATTTTTTTAAAATAGTAAATAGTTTCTTGGTGGATAAGAAATCGAAAAAATAGCACTAGAACACTTCATTTGCGTTTTTAAGCTTTTCGCTCGCAACATTAATGGCTTCTCTAGTTTTCGCGCGGAGATTTTCTTCTAAGCTTTGTAAGTATTCTTCTTCTTCTTCTCCACTCCCATACCTCACACATACTAGAGACGTCTCTTCAGTCCCAAAAATCTCAAACTCATTCTCTTCAACCTTCAATCGGCATTGCAATTCAACTGCCGAATACTCAAAATCCTCTGCAGATTCATCACTAAAAAGCCTGAAATCATCATCCCCTCAGCTCCTGCTAAACGATAGCAACACATATTTTCTAGCAGGGGCAAGGCACGACAACCCGTCAAATTTAAATCGACGGGTGTCGTGTGAAAAATTAGCATCAAACCATAAACGGTACCTGAATCAATTACCCAAGGATCTCTATAATATAACATCGGAGGAATTCCATAGAGGAATTGGGATTTTGTTTAACTCGATGGAAATTTTGAGATCAGGATATTCTCTTCGTGCTTTAGTTTCGTTTCCCTTGATGTTGTTCTCTATCTATAGCTTGGGTGAGGTAGATGTATGGATTGGATTGTATTTTGGTTCGTATTATGTTGCCGAATTAATGGAAAATAAGTCGATTGAGAAGGTGGTGCTATTATCGAACCTGCATAAACAAGGTAATATACCGATTCAAACGGCTGTTCTTCAACTTATCAAGGAAGTGAAGGAATCGGATCGTCGTTGTAAAGCTATCTGGTCAGTATCTGGATGTGTTCTTTTTGTTAAGCTCTTTCAAATACTCACAGGGATCTACTTCTAGACCAGAATGCTCTTCTTCTTCTTCTTTTTCTCTCTTTTGGTTTTTTACTTTTTTTGGAGTTCAATGTAGCAATTGTCTTGGTCTAAGGTATTTGATTCTGTAGTCTATGGAATACCAATGCTAGTAATTGGTTACAGTATGTAATAAGAGTGCTGAGATGCATCTCTCCATTATTTCTGCAGATTCCCCCTGTTTTTAGTTTGAAACAGTTAATATGAATGATGATGGAGTATATCAGAAACAAAATTCGTATTCTGTTTTGCATTATTGTATTTATTTCAACTAATTTCTAATAATTCCTCATCCATTCTCCGATTTTTATAGGTAAGTCTCATACATGAAGGTACTTTGATCTATTGATCTCAAACTCATATGGAGGTATATATTTTTTTCTACTATTGGAAATTCACCCCAGAAATATATAATTTCATATTAATCAATATACAGCCGATAATCAGCATGTACTTTATAAAAGGCCAAACACATACACAACCCCTCAAACTTGCCCTCATTTTTCATTTTGCCACTCTAACTTAGCCTTGATCCATTTTAATCCTTAAACTCCATTTTTTCTATACCATTTAAACACTTATACTAATTTTTATAATTTGTTTTTATTTATGTTCTTCAATTGCAATTTCTTATTTTAAAAAAATAGATGTGTGCTTGTTAATTTTCGTAAAAAAATTAAACATTCGCGAACGAACATAAAAAATTTCAAACAATAATTTTATTTTTTGATATTTCTCTGTATTTTTGCATGAAAATAAATTGACGGAAGTTCTTTGATTTTCTTTCTTAAACATTCAATTAAATTAAATAACACTACTTGTTTATTGTTTCTAATCATCTAGGTTATCTAAATTTAACGCAAATACTCACTTTTAATTTTTAATATAAATCAATACGAATAAAAAAAACCCATCTTCAAAAAGACTCGACTGACTTTGTTAATAACACTACTAAAAAAAGACTCTTGTTCATTGCTAATAACACTACTAAACAATGTTAAAACTCGACTAACTTTGTTAGGTTGTCGGTGATTTTAAAGAAAGAAA
>JAJOOO010017024.1:0-15154 GCA_029582685.1 Solanum piurae | reverse complement strand
AAAAAAAAAACCCTAAACCTAAAAAACTCTAAGATATAAATCCTATAAACCCCTAAACCATATATACTAAACCCAAAAAAACCCTAAGCCCTAAAATCTAAACCTAAAAAATCCAAGAAACCGTAAGCCGTAAAACCTAAATTTATAAAACTCTAAAAAAACATCAAGATAAAAAACCCAAAGCCCTAAATTCTTAAAACCTAGAAAAAACCTTTAACCTAAAACCCTAAACCCTAACCTAAAACCCTAAATCCTAAACCTAATACCCTAAGAAACCCTAAACCCTAAACCTTAAATCCTATAAACCCTAAAAGCCATTTAAAACCCCTAAAATCCCTAAGATCTAAACCCTAAATTCTAAAAATCCGTAAACGCTAAACTTAAAATGACAAAAAAATAACACCTAAGCCCTAAACCCAAAACCCTAAGAAACACTTAACTCTTAAAAACCCTAAAAAAAACTCCAAAACCCCAAAACCTAAAAACTCCATACTCTAAACCCTATAAAGCCCTACATCGTATATGCTAAACCCAAAAAACACACAAAAACCCCTTATCCCTAAACCTTAAACCCAAAACTGTAAACCTATAAAATACTAAAAATCCTTAACCTAAAAAATCCAAACCCCTAAACCCTATAATCCTAAATAAAACCCTTAACTTAAAAAGCTAAACCTAAAAAAAACCCTAAACCCTAACCTAAAACTCTAAACCCTAAACCGAAAACCCTAAACCTTAAGAAACCCTAAATCCTACAAACCCTAAAATAAACCCTTAAAACCATTTAAAACCACTACAAAACCCTAAGCTCTAAACCCCAAATTCTAAAATATTGTAAACCCTAAACCTAAAACACACACAAAAAAAAAACCTAATACCTAAACCCAAAAAACCCATAAGAAACACTTAAACCTTATAAACCTTAAAAACCCCCAAAACCCCAAAACCTTAAAAACTCTAAGATCTAAACCCTATAAATCCCTAAATAATATATGCTAAACCCTAAAAATCACAAAAAAAACCTTTTAGCCCTAAACCCTAAACCTATAAAACCCAAAAAATCTTAGCCTAAAAAACCAATGCCCTAAACCCTAAAATCCTAGATAAAGCTTTTAACCTAAAACCCCCTAATCATTAAACCCTAAACCCTAACCTAAAACGATAAATCCTAAACCTAAAACCCTAAGAAACCTGAAACCCTAAACCTTAAGAAACCCTAATATAAACCCTAACAACCATTTAAAAACCCTAAAAAACCTTAACCCAAAAAACCCAATGCCCTAAACCCTAAAAACCTATATAAAATCCTTAATATAAAACCCTAAACGTCAAAAATCCCTAAACCACAACCTAAAACCCTAAATCCTAAACCTAAAACTCTAGCAAACTCTAAACCTTAAGAAACACTACATCCTATGAACCCTAAAATAAATGTTAAAAATCCTTTAAAACCCCTAAAATCCATAAGTTCTAAACCCTAGATCCGAAATATTCGTAAATCCGAAAACATAAAAACACAAAAAAAAACTAATCCCTAAACCCTTAAAAGCCCTAAGAAAAACTTAACCTTTATAAACAATAAAAACCCAAAACCCCCTAAACCTAAAAAACACCAAGCTCTAAACCTTATAAAGCACTAAATCGCAAATGCTAAACCCTAAAAAATACAAAAAAAATAAAATAAAATTGAAGCCCTAAACCATAAACCTATAAAACTCTAAAAACCTTAACCCAAAAAACCCAAAGGCCTAAACCCTAAAACCCTGGATAAAGCCCTTCTCCTAAAAACCTAAACCTAAAAAAACCGTAAGCCCTATACCCTGGATTCTAACCTAAAATCCTAAATCCTAAACCTAAAACCCTAAGAAAACCTAAACCCTAAAATCTATAAACCCTAAAATAAACTGTAAAACTTTTTAAAACCCCTACAAAACCATAAGCTCTAAACCTTAAATCCTAAAAATCCGTAAACCCTAAACAAAAGAAACCCTAAGAAACACGTAACTCTTAAAAACCCTAAAGAATCCAAAAACCCCTAAAGCTAAAAAAACACAAAGTTCTAAACCCTATAAAGCCCTAAATTATATATGCTAAACCTGAAAAAATAGAAAAAAACCTTAAGCTCTAAACCCTAAATAACCTTTACCTAAAAAATCCAAAGCCCTCAACCTTGTAAACCTAGGTCAAATACTTAACCTAAAACCCTATACATAAAAAAAAAACCTAAGCCCAAAATCATAAACCCTAACCTAAAATACTAAATCCTAAACTTAAAACCCTAAGACACCCTAAACCCTATACCTTAAAAAACTCCAAATCCTATAAACCATAAAAACAATTTGAAACCTCTACAAAACACTAAGCTTTAAACCTTAAATCTTAAAAAATCGTAAACCATAAACCTAAAAAACACACACAAAAAAACCCTAAGCCCTAAAGCCTATACACTAAGAAACACATAACCCTTAAAAACTCTAAAAACTCCAAAAACTCCTAAACCTAAAAAATTTCTAAGCTTTAAACCCTATAAAGACCTAAATTGTATATAATAAACCCTAAAAAATACAAAACAAAAACCTAAGCCCTAAACCCTAAACCTATAAAAAACTAAAAAACCTTAACCCAAAAAACCCAAATCCCTAAACCCTAAACCCCTAAATAAAACCCTAAACCTAAAAAAACCCTAAGCCCTAAATCCTAACCTGAAACCCTAAATCCTAAACTTAAAACCCTAAACCCTAAATACTATGAACTCTAAAATAAACCCTGAAAATTATTTAAAACCCCTACAAGACCTAAGCTCTAAACCCTAAATCCTAAAATATTGTTAACCCTAAACATAAAAAAACACAAAAAACCCTAATCCCTAAACCCTAAGAAACACTTAACCCTTCAAAACCCTAAAAAACAACTAAACCTAAAAAATCTAAGCTCTAAATTGTATATGCTAAATCCTAAAAAACACAAAAAAACCCTAAGTCCTAAACCCAAAAAACCCAACCCCTAAACCTAAAAACCTATAACCTAAAACCCTAAAACTGAAATAAAAAACCTAAGCCCTAAACCCTAAACCCTAACCTAAAACCCTAATTCCCAAACATAAAATCCTAAGAAACCCTAAACCTTAAGAAGCCCTAAAATAAACCCTAAAAACCATTTAAACCTCCTAACAACCCTATCAAGCCCTAAGTCGTATATACTAAAACCTAAAAAACACAAAAAAAAAAAACTAATCCCGAAACCCTGACCATATAAAATCATAAAAAACCCTAACCAAAAAAACCTAAATCCCTGACTCCGAAATACCTAAATAAAACCCTTAACTAAAACCCTAAACCTAAAGGCCCAAAGCCCTAAACCTTATACTAAAACTCTAAATCCTAAATTTAAAACCTTAAGAAATCCTAAACTCCAAACCTTAAATCATAAATCCTCTAAAACCTAAAATAAACCCTAAAAACAATTTAAAACCCTAAGCTCTAAACCATAAACCCAAAAAAACCCTAAGAAACACTTAACCTTTAAAAACATTAAAAAAACCCAGGAACCCCTAAACCTAAAAACCACTAAGCTCTAAACCGTATAAAATCCAAAATCTCATAAGCTAAACCCAAAAAAAAAACCTCTCAACCATAAATCTATAAAACCCTAAAAACCTTTAACCTAAAAAAACCAAAGATCTAAATCCTATAAACCTTGATAAAACCCTTAACCTAAAATCCTAAACCTAAAAATCCTCAACCCTAAAGCCTAAACCCTAACCTAAAACCGTAAATCCTAAACCTAAAACCCTAAGAAACCAAAAACCTTAAGAAACCCTAAATCCTATAAATCCTAAAATAAAAACCATTTAAAACCCCTACAAAACCCTAAATCCTAAAAATCCGTAAACCCCAAAACCTAAAAAGCAAAAAAAAATCTAAACCCTAAACCATTAAAACCCAAAAAATACAAAAACCTCTAAGCCTAAAAACCTCTAAGCTCTGAACCTTATAAACACCTAAACCGTATATACTAAACCCTAAAAACGCAAAAGAAAAACCTAAGCCATAAACCCTAAACCTATAAAATGCTAAAAACCCTTAACCTAAAAAACCCAAAGCCCTAAACCCTAAAAACATAGATAAAACCCTAAACCTAAAATATCCCTAAGCCTTAAATCCTAAACCCTAACCTAAAACCCTAAATACCTAAGAAACCCTAAACCCTAAACATTAAGAAACCCTATATCCTATAAACCCTAAAATAAACCCTAAAAACCATTTAAAATCGCTACAAAACTCTAAGCTGAAAACCCTAAATCCTTAAAACCCCTAAAAACCACTAAACCTAAAAAACTCTAAGCTTTAAACCATATAAAGCCCTAAATCGTACATGCTAAACCCTAAAAAACACAAAAAAAACTAATCCCTAAACCCAAAACCTATAAACCCTAAAAAATCTTAACCTAAAAACCCCAAACACCTAAACTCTAAAAACCTATATAAAATCCTTAACCTAAAACCCTAAACTAAAAAAACCTTAAGCCCTAAGGCCTAAACCCTAACCTAAAACCCTAAATCCTAAACCTAAAACCCTAATAAACCTTAAATCTTAAGAAAACTAAAAATAAACCCTAAAAGCCCTTAAAATACTAAGCTCTATATGCTAAATCTTAAAAATGTGTCAACCCTGAACCTAAAAAAACTAAGCCCTAAACCCCTAATCCTCAGAAATACTTAACACTAAAACTCCCTAAAAAAACCCTAAAATCCCTATACTTAAAAAACTATAAGCTCTTAACCTTATAAAGCCCTAAATCGTATATGCTAAACCCTTAAAATCACAAAAAAAAACCTAAGCCCTAAACCCTAAACCTATAAAATCGTAAAAAATCTTAACCTAAACAACCCAAAGACCTAAACCTCTATAACCTAAACAAAACCCTTAACCTAAAACCCTAAACCTAAAAAAACTGTAATCCCTAAAACTTAACCTAAAACTCTAAATCCTAAACCTAAATCCCTACGAAACCATTAACCCCAAACCTTAAGAGACCCTAAATCCTATAAAACCGAAAAGAAACCCTAAAAACAATTTAAAACCCCTACAAAACCCTGAGCTCTAAACTTAAACCCTAAGAAACACTTAACCCTTAAAAACCCTAAAAGGATCCAAAAACCCCTAAACCTAAAAAACACAAAGCTCTAAACCGTATAAAGCACTAAATCGTATATGCTAAACCCTAAAAAAAAAAAAAACCTAAGCCCTAAACCATAAACCAATAAAACCCTAAAAACCCTTAACCTAAAAAGCCCAATGCCCTAAATCCTAAAAACCCTTAAAAAACCCTTAACCTAAAACCCAAAACCTAAAAAAGCCCTAACCTAAAACCTAAAATCCTAAACCTAAAACCCATAGAAACCCTAAACCTTAAGAAACCCTAGGTCCTATAAATCCTAAAATAAAAGACATTTAAAACCCCTACGAAACTCTAAGCTTTAAAACCAAAATGCTAAAAATCAGTAAACCCTAAACCTTAAACAAAAACAAAAAACCTAAGCACTAAACCCTTAACCCTTAAAAACCAGGAAAAAATACAAAAAATCCCTCAACCTAAAAAACTCTAAACCCTAAACCCTATAAACCCATAAACAATATATACTAAACCCAAAAAACACAAAAAAAACCCTAAGCCCTAAAATGTAAACCTATAAAATCCAAGAAACTGTAAGCCGTAAAACCTAAACCTATAAAACTCTAAAAAAACATCAAGATAAAAAACCCAAACCCTAAACTCTTAAAACCTAGAAAAAACCCTTAACCTAAAACCCTAAACCAAAAACCTAAACCCTAAATCCTAAACCTTAAGAAACCTTAAATCCTATAAACCCTAAAATAAACTCTAAAAGTCATTTAAAACCCCTAAAATCCCTAAGCTCTAAACCCTAAATTCTAAAAATCCGTAAATGCTAAACCAAAAAAAGACAAAAAAAAAAACCTAATCCCTAAACCCCAAACCCTAAGAAACACTTAACCCTTAAAATCCCTAAATAAACCCCAAAAACCTAAAAACTCTAAGCTCTAAACCCTACAAAGCCCTACATCGTATAAGCTAAACCCTAAAAACACACAAAAACCCTTTAACTCTAAACTCTAAACTCTAAACTCTAAACCTATAAAATACTAAAAATACTTCACCTAAAAACTCCAAAGCCCTAAACCCTAAAAACCTAAATAAAACCCTTAACTTAAAATGCTAAACCTAAAAAATCCCTAAACCCTAACCTAAAACTCTAAATCCTAAACCGAAAACCCTAAACCTTAATAAACCCTAAATCCTACAAACCCTAAAATAAACCCTTAAAACCATTTAAAACCCCTACAAAACACTAAGCTCTAAACCCCAAATTCTAAAAAATTGTAAACCGTAAACCTAAAACACACACACAAAAAACCTTATGCCTAAACCCTAAAAAACCATAAAAAACACTTAAACCTTATAAACCTTAAAAACCCCAAAATCCCCTAAACCTAAAAAACTCTAAGCTCTAAACCCTAAACCTAAACCTAAAACCCTAAGAAACCCAAAACCTTAAGAAACCCTAAATCCTAAAATAAAAACCATTTAAAACCCCTACAAAACCCTAAGCTGTAAACCCTAAATCCTAAAAATTCGTAAACCCCAAAACCTAAAAAGCAAAAAAAAATCGAAGTCTTAAACCCTAAACCCTTAAAAACCCAAAAAATACAAAAACCTCTAAACCTAAAAACCTCTAAGCTCTAAACTGTATAAACCCATAAACCGTATATACTAAACCCTAAAAACACAAAAAAAAACCTAAGCCATAAACCGTAAACCTATGAAATACTAAAAACCCTTAACCTAAAAAACCCAAAGCCCTAAACCCTAAAAACATAGATAAAACCCTTAACCTAAAACCCTAAACCTAAAATATCCCTAAGCCTTAAATCCTAACCCCTAACCTAAAACCCTAAATCCTAAACCTAAATCCCTAAGAAACCCTAAACCCTAAACATTAAGAAACCCTATATCATATAAATCCTAAAATAAACCCTAAACGACATTTAAAACCGCTACAAAACACTAAGCTCAAAACCCTAAATCCTTAAAACCCACTAAACCTAAAAAACTCTAAGCTTTAAACTCTATAAAGCCCTAAATCGTATATGTTAAACCCTATAAAACATAAAAAAAAACTAATCCCTAAACCTTAAACCTATAAAACCCTAAAAAACCGTAACCTAAAAAACCCACAGACCTAAACTCTAAAAACCTATATAAAACCCTTAACCTAAAACCCTAAAACTAAAAAAACCCTAAGCCCTAAGCCGTAAACCCTAACCTAAAACCCTAAATCCTAAACCTAAAACCCTAACAAACTCTAAACCTTAAGAAAGCCTAAAATAAACCCTAAAATTCATTTAAAATCCTAAGATCCATATGCTAAATCTTAAAAATGTGTCTACCCTGAACCTAAAAAAGCATAAAAAGTCCCTAAGACCTATACCCCAAATCCTTAGAAATACTTAACACTAAAAACCCCTAAAAAAACCCTAAAACCCCTAAACCTAAAAAATTCTAAGATCTTAACCCTATAAAGCCCTAAATCGTATATGCTAAACCCTTAAAATCAGAAGAAGAAAAAAACCTAAGCCCTAAACCCTAAACCTATAAAATCGTAAAAAAACCATAACCAGAACAACCCATAGCCCTAAACCTCTATAACCTAAACAAAACCCTTAACCTAAAACCCCAAGTCTAAAAAACTCTAAGCCATAAAAACTAACCTAAAACTCTAAATCCTAAATCTAAATCCCTACGAAACCCTAAACCCCAAACTTTAAGAGACCCTAAATCTTATAAAACCTAAAAGAAACCCTAACAACAATTTAAAACCCATACAAAATCCTGAGCTCTAAATTTAAACCCTAAAAAACCCTAAGAAATAGTTAACCCTTAAAAACCCTAAAAAAAATCCAAAAACCCCTAAACTTAAAAAACACTAAGCTCTAAACCGTATAAAGCCCTAAATCGTATATGCTAAACCCTAAAAAACACAATAAAAACCCTAAGCCCTAAACCATAAACCTATAAAACCCTAAAAACCCTTACCTAAAAAGCCCAAAGCCCTAAATCTTAAAAAACCTTATAAAACCCTTAACCTAAAACCCAAAACCTAAAAAAACCCTAATCCCTAAACCCTAACCTAAATCCTATAATCTTAAACCTAAAACCCATAGAAACCCTAAACCTTAAGAAACCCTAGGTCCTATAAATCCTAAAATAAAAACCATTTAAAACCCCTACGAAACTCTAAGCTCTAAAATGCAAATGCTAAAAATCCATAAACCCTAGACCTAAAAATAAAACAAAATACCTAAGCCCAAAACCCTTAACCCTTAAAAACCCGAAAAAAAACAAAAAACCCCTAAACCTAAAAAACTTTAAGCTTTAAACCCTATAAACCCCTAAACCATATATACAAAACCCAAAAAACACACAATAAAAGATAAGCCCTAAAATCAAACCTATAAAATCCAAGAAACCGTAAGCCGTAAAACCTAAACCTATAAAACTCTAAAAAAACATCAAGATAAAAAACCCAAACCCCTAAATTCTTAAAACCTAGAAAAAACCGTTAACCTAAAACCCTAAACTCTAACTTAAAACACAAAATCCTAAACCTTAAACCTGAAGAAACCCTAAACCCTAAACCTTAAAAAACCTTAAATACTGTAAACCTTAAAATAAACCGTAAAGGCCATTTAAAACCCCTAAAATCCCTAAGCTCTAAACCCTAAATTCTAAAAATCCGTAAACGCTAAACCTAAAAAAGACAAAAAAAAAAACCTAAGCCCTAAACCCAAAACTCTAAGAAACATTTAACCCTTAAAATCCCTAAAAAAAACCACAAAACCCCAAAACCTAAACACTCTAATCTCTAAACCTTATAAAGCCCTACATCGTATATGCTAAACCCTAAAAACATACAAAAACCTCTTACCCCTAAACCCTAAACCCTAAAATCTAAACCTATAAAATACTAAAAATCCTTAACCTAACAAACCCAAAGCCCTAAACCCTAAAAACCTAAATAAAACCCTTAACTTAAAACGCTAAACCTAAAAACACCCTAAACCCTAACCTAAAACTCTAAATCCTAAACCAAAAACCCTAAACCTTAAGAAATGCTAAATCCTACAAACCCTAAAATAAACACTTAAAACCATTTAAAATCCCTACAAAACCCTAAGCTCTAAAACCCAAATTCTAAAAAATTGTAAACCCTAAACCTAAAACACACAAAAAAAAAAACCATTATGCCTAAACCCTAAAACATCATAAGAAACACTTAAACCTTTTAAACCTTAAAAATCCCTAAAACACCTAAACCTAAAAAACTCTAAGCTCTAAGCCCTATAAATCCCTAAATCATATATGTTAAACCCTAAAAATCACAAAAAAAAAACTTTTAGCCCTGAACCCTAAACCTATAAAACCCTAAAACCTTAGCCTAAAAAACCAATGCCCTAAACCCTAAAAGCCTAGATAAAACCTTTAACCTAAAAACCTCTAAACATTAAACCCTAAATCCTAAACCTAAAACCCTAAGAAACTTGAAACCCTAAACCTTAAGAAACCCTAAAAAAAATTCAAATAACCATTTAAAAACCCTAAGCTCTAAGCCCTAAATTCTAAAAATTGGTAAACCCTAAAGATAAAGATAACAAAAAAACCCTTAACCCTAAAAACCATAAGAAATATTTAACCTTTAAAAAATCCCAAAAACCCCTTTACCTAAAAAACTCTAAACTCTAAACCCTATAAATCCATAAATTGTATATGCTCAACCATAAAAAATACAAAAAACCCTAAACCCTAAACCCTAAACCTATAAAACCTTAAAAAACCTTCACCTAAAAAACCCAAAACACCAAACCCTAAAAACCTAGATAAAACCCTTAACCTAAAAGTCAAAACCTAGAAAACCCAAAACCCTATACTAAAACACTAAATCCTAAACTTAAAACACTAAGAAACCCTAAACCTTAAGCTTTAAAAACCCTAAATCCTATAAACCCTACACCTATAAATTCCTGAAAAACCTTAACCCAAAAAACCCAAAGCTCTAAACCCTAAAAACCTAAATAAAACCTTTAACCTAAAATGATAAACCTAAAAAACCCTAAGCCATAAATCCTAAATCCTCACCAAAAACTCTAAAACCTAAACTGAAAACTCTAAGAAACCCTATACCCTAAACCTTAAGAAACACAAAATCCTATAAACCATAAAATAAACGCTAAAAACTGTTTGAAACCCCTACAAAACCCTAAGTCCTAAATCCTACACCCTAGAAACCCCTAAAAACACTTAACCCTTTAAACCCTAAAAAACCCAGAAATCCTTAAACCTAAAAATAACTAAGCTCTAAAACCTATAAAGCCCTAAATCGTATATGCTAAACCCTAAAAATTCTAAAAAAACATAAACTTGAAGACCTAAACCCTAAAAACAAAGATAAAACCCTAAACCTAAAAAAATATCCTTAGCCCTAAACCCTAGACCCTAACCTAAAACCCTAAATCCTAAGCCTAAAACCCAAAGAAATCCTAAACCCTAAAACCTTAACAAACCCTAAGTCATATAAAACCTAAAATAAGCCGTGAAAACTGTTTAAAACCCCTACAAAATACTATGCTCGAAACCCTAAATCCAAAAAATCAGTAAATCTTAAATCTAAAACACAAAAAAGCCCTAAGCCCTAAACCCTAAATCATAGAAAACCCTAAGAAACATATAACCCTTAAAATCCCTAAAAAAACCCTTAAAATCCTAAAAAGCCTTAACCTAAAAAATGCAAAGCCCTAAACCCTAAAAACCTATATAAAACCCTTATACTAAAAAACCCTAAACCCTAACCTAAAACACTAAATCCTAAACCTAAGTCCCTAAGAAACGTTAAACCCTAAACCTTAAGAAACCCTAAATCCTATAAACCATAAAAAATTCTATACCCTAACCTAAAACCCTAAACCCAAACCTAAAACCCTAATTCCTAAACATAAAGCCCTATGAAACCCTAAACCCTAAACCCTAAACCTTAAGAAATCCTAAATCCTATAAACCCTAAAATAAACACTAAAATCCCTAATATCTAAATCCTATACCTAAAAATCACAAAAAAAATCTAAGCCTGAAATCCTGAACCCTAAAAAACCATTAACCCATTAAAACCCTAAACAAACCCAGAAAACCATTTAAAATACCTACAAAACCATAAACTCTAAACCTTAAATCCTAAAAATCTGTAAACCCTAAACCAAAAAACACAAAAGAAACCCTAACCCCTAAACCCTAAACCCTAAGAAACACTTAACCCTTAAAAACCCTAAATAATCCAAAAAACCCTAAAGCTAAAAAAAACACTAAGTTCTAAACCCTATAAAGCCCTAAATCATATATGCTAAACCCGAAAAAACAGAAAAAATAACCCTAAGCTCTAAACCCTAAACCTATAAAACCCTAAATAACCTTTACCTAAAAAACCCAAAGCCCGCAACCCTGTAAACCTAGGTAAAATACTTAACCTAAAACCTTATACCTAAAAAAAACCCTAAGCCCAAAATCATAAACCCTAACCTAAAATCCTAAATCCTAAACTTAAAACCCTAAAACACCTCAAACCCTAAACTTTAAAAAACTCTAAATCCTATAAACCATAAAAACAATTTGAAACCCCTACAAAACACTAAGCTTTAAACCTTAAATATTAAAAAATAGTAAACCATAAACCTAAAAAACACAAAAAAAAAACCTAAGCCCTAAAGCCTATACACTAAGAAACACATAACCCTTAAAAACTCTAAAAACCCCAAAAACCACTAAACCTAAAAAAATTCTAAGCTTTAAACCCTATAAAGACCTAAATTGTATATGCTACACCCTAAAAAACACAATAGAAAAACATAAGCCCTAAACCCTAAACCTATAAAACACTAAAAAACCTTAACCCAAATCACTAAACCCTAAATCCCTAAATAAAACCCTTAACTTAAAACCCTAAACCTAAAAAAACCCTAAATCCTAAATCCTAACCTAAAACCTTAAATCCTAAACCTAAAACCCTAAACTCTAAATCCTAAACCTAAAAGCTTAATTAAACCCTAAATCCTATGAACTCTAAAATAAACCCTGAAAATTATTTAAAACCCATACAAGACCTAAGATCTAAACCCTAAATCCTCAAAATTTGTAAACCCTAAACATAAAAAAATACAAAAAACCCTAATCCCTAAGAAACACTTAACCCTTAAAAACCCTAAAAAATAACTAAACCTAAAAAACTATAAGCTCTAAACCCTATAAAGCTCTAAATAGCATATGCTAAATCCGAAAAAACACAAAAAAACCCTAAGCCCTAAACCCTGAAACCCAACCCCTAAACCCTAAAAACCTAGTTAAAACCTATAACTTAAAACCCTAAAACTGAAAAAAAACCTAAGCCATAAACCCTAACCTAAAACCCTATTTCCTAAACATAAAACCCTAAGAAACCCTAAACCTTAAGAAGCCCTAAAATAAACCCTAAAAACCATTTAAACCCTCTAACAACCCTAAGCGCTATATCCTAAATCCTAAAAATCTGTAAACCCTGAATCTAAAAAACACAAAAAATCTCTAAGCCCTAAACCCTAAACCCAAAGAAACACTTAACCCTTAAAACCCCTAAAAAAACCTAAAAGCCCCTAAACCTAAAAAACTCTAAGCTCTAAACCCTATAAAGCCCTAAGTCGTATATACTAAAAGCTAAAAAACACAAAAAAAAAAAAAAAAACCTAAGGCTGAAACCCTTAACATATAAAATCATAAAAAAACCTTAACCCAAAAAGCCTAAATTCCTGAACCCGAAATACCTAAATAAAACCCTTAACTAAAAAATGCTAAACCCTAAACCTTAACCTAAAACTCTAAATCCTAAATCTAAAACCTTAAGAAATCCTAAGCCCCAAACCTTAAACCCTAAATCCTCTAAAACCTAAAATAAACCCTAAAAACAATTTAAAACCCCTACAAAACCCTAAGCTCTAAACCATAAACCCAAAAAAAATCCTAAGAAACACTTAACCCTTAAAAACCTTAAAAAAACCGAAGAACCTCTAAACCGTAAAAAACCCTAAATCTCATATGCTAAACCCAAAAAAAAAAAACCCTAAACCATAAATATATAAAACCCTAAAAACCTTTAACCTAAAAAACCCAAAGCCCTAAATCCTAAAAACCTTGATAAAACCCTTAACCTTAACCCTAAACCTAAAAAAAACCTCAACCCTAAAGCCTAAACCCTAACCAAAAACCCTAAATCCTAAACCTAAAACCCTAAGAAACCCAAAACCATAAGAAACCCTAAATTCTATAAATCCTAAAATAAAAACCATTTAAAACCCCTACAAAATCCTAAGCTCTAAACCCTAAATCCAAAAAATCCATAAACCCCAAATCCTAAAAAGCAAAAAAAAATCTAAGCCCTAAACCCTTAAAAACCCTAAAAATACAAAAACCTCTAAACCTAAAAACCTCTAAGCTCTAAATCGTATAAACCCTACACCGTATATACTAAACCCTAAAAACACAAACAAAACAAAACCTAAGCCATAACCCTAAATCTATAAAATGCTAAAAAAAACTTAACCTAAAAAACCCAAAGCCCTAAACCCTAAAAACATAGATAAAACTCTTAACCTAAAATATCCCTAAGCCTTAAATCCTAAACCCTAACCTACAACCCTAAATCCTAAACCTAAATCCCTAAGAAAGCCGAAACCCTAAACATTAAGAAACCCTATATCCTATATACCCTAAAATAAACCCTAAAAACCGTTTAAAACCGCTACAAAACCCTAAGATCAAAACCCTAAATCCTTAAAACCCCTAAAACCCACTAAACCTAAAAAAAACTCTAAGCTTTAAACCCTATAAATCCCTAAATTGTATATGCTAAACCCTAAAAAACACAAAAAAAACTAATCCCTAAACCCTAAACCTATAAAACTCAATAAAACCTTAACCAAAAAAACCCAAAGACCTGAACTCTAAACACCAATATAAAACCATTAACCTAAAACCCTAAACTAAAAAACCCCTAAGCCCTAAGCCCTAAACCCTAACCTAAAACCCTAAATCCTAAACCTAAAACCCTAATAAACCCTAAACCTTAACAAAACCTAAAATGAACCCTAAAACCCATTTAAAACCCCTTAAAATACTAAGCTCTATATGCTATATCTTAAAAATGTGTCAACCCTGAACTTAAAAAAACAGAAAAAATTCCTAAGCCATAAAGCCCAAATCCTCATAAATACTTAACACTAAAATCTCTAAAAAAACCCTAAAACCCCTAAACCTAAAAAGCTCTAAGCTCTTAACCCTATAAAGCCCTAAATCGTATATGCTAAACTCTTGAAATCACAAAAAAAAACCTAATTGATACGCTCAAATTACACCTCTCTAAAGAAGCATAAGCGATCGTTATCCAGTAAAGAACCCAACTTGTAGGTTGGGGTCGATCCCACGAGGAAAATGGTTTAGACTTTACTTTAACATACAATTATAGCCAATTAGTCAAAGTACTTCCAATAAAAAAACAATTAATAAAAAGGGGGGGTTTTGTGAAACCAATTAGAAGAATTCAATAAGTAATCAGAAATCAGCAGGCAATTTTTGTTGTTATCAAGATGAGAGAAATAACTAGGGTATACGTGTTCCCCACAAGCTCATAACGCAGTAATCCTAGTAACAACAATCCTTTCCTAGTGTATTACATGCAAAGTGATAAGTTAGGTATCTCTAAATCCTTGGTCCGGCATCTAGAAAATTTCACTCCGCACCTTGGTCCGGCTACGTGTGTATAATTTACTAACCCTTACCTTTACCTCATATTAGACATCATAATCGATGTTTGGCTTAGTTATTACTTCGCACCAATCGACACTAGCTCATTAGATAGTATCACACTAAATCTATGTTGATAATTCTTTTCTTGTTGATTACCTCCTTGGTCCGGCAAGTAGCAACAAGGCAAGTTCTAACGTTGCGCACCGTTAAAAAGACTTCTATACGAAAGAATTATCAATGCATGCAAAACACTAT
>JAJOOO010017007.1:0-11433 GCA_029582685.1 Solanum piurae | reverse complement strand
TGGCTTCTTTGTTTTTGTTTAAATATTTGAGATATGGATTGATGATGCCCGATGATGGATATATTGACGACTTTCGTAAGGGTAAATCGTCGATTGCTTGTGAGTGTTTGATTGGTGTTGGATGTGGCGAAGTCTGAATAGGGTTTAGAGTTTAGGCCCTAAGGTTTAGGGTTTAGAAATTAGGGTTTAGGGTTAGGCATGTAGGTTTAGGGTTGACGTTGTAAGGTTTGGGATTTGAGATTTAGGACCTAAGGTTTAGATTTTATGCTTTAGGGTTTAGGGTTTAAGGCTTATGGTTTATGGTTTAGTTGTTCGGGTCTAAGGTTTAGAGTTTAGAGTTTATATTTTAGGCTTTAAGGTCTAGGTCCTAAGGTTTAGGGTTTAGGGTTTAGGCCATTAGGTTTATAGGGTTTAGGCACTAGGTTTAGGGTTCAGGACCTAAGTTTTAAAGTTTAGGGTATAGGGTTTCGAGTTTAGGGTTTAGGCCCTAAGGTTTAGGGTGGTCTATCTTAGTTTTTGATTTGTAGTTTGTGGCTTCTTTGTTTTTGTTTAAATATTTGAGATATGGATTGATGATGCCCGATGATGGATAGATTGATGACTTTCTTAAGGGTAAATCGTCGATTGCTTGCGAGTGTTTGATTGGTGTTGGATGTGGCAAAGTCTGAGTAGGGTTTAGGGTTAAGGCCCTAA
Organism: Solanum piurae; assembly: GCA_029582685.1. Taxonomy (NCBI): domain Eukaryota; kingdom Viridiplantae; phylum Streptophyta; class Magnoliopsida; order Solanales; family Solanaceae; genus Solanum; species Solanum piurae. The sequence continues at coordinate 10,740 of JAJOOO010017007.1, read as the reverse complement.
GGTTTAGGGTTAAGGCCCTAAGGTTTAGGGTTTAGAAATTATGGTTTAGTGTTAGGCATATAGGTTTAGGGTTTAGGGTTGATGTTGTAAGGTTTAGGATTTGAGATTTAGGCCCTAAGGTTAAGGTTTCAGGTTTAGTTTCTAAGGTATTGGGTTTAGATTTTAGGCCCAATTAAATAATTTTGAATGCCATATCACTTGTGTGTATGCTTCTAACAGAAAATTAGAATGGAGACTGGTATGAGAGGAATTAGCTGACGTCAGAAGTCTGATGGAGGGGCCATGGCCTATCTGTGGTGAATTTAATAAATGTAGGACTGCATTAGGAGAACTTCAGCTATGGGGGAATTTTCAGATTGTACGGAGGGCATGGGACTAGTTGATTTGCAGCTTGATGTGGCACTTACACTTGGTTTAAACGAGACAACCATATTAATTCCTTTGGAATATACATGATATTGGTTTCCACCGAATGTTATAGCCAATTTAGTAATCTAAAGCAGTCTACTCTACCCAAAGTGGTTTCGGGTCATGTCCCAATTGCTCTATTATGTTTAGGGCTTAAACACTAAGGTATATTTATGGTTTAGGTTTTAGGGTTTTGGCATTAAGATTTAGGGTTTAAGGTTTAATGTTAAGGCCCTAAAGTTTAGGGTTTAGTCCCTAAGGTATAGGGTTTAGGGTTTAGGCCCTAAGATTTAGGGTTTAGAGTTTATGATTTATTGTTTAGGCCCTAAAGTTTAGGGTTAAAGGTTTGGGGTTTATGTTTTATGGTTAAGGGGTTTGGGTTTACAGTTTAGGCCTTAAGTTTTAGAGTTTACGCACTAAGGCTTAGAGTTCATAATTTATGGTTATTAAGGTTTAGGGTTTAGACCCTAAGATTTAGGGGTTTGGCACTAAAGCTTAGAGTTTATTGTATATGATTTAAGGTTTATGTCCTAAGGTTTAGGGTTTAGCGTTTAGGCCCAAAGGCTTAGGGTTTTGGGTTTATGGTTTATGGTTTTGGGTTTAGGCCCTAAGACTTAGAGTTTAGGATTTAAATTTTAGGCCCTAATGTATAAGATTTAGAGTTTAGAATTTAGGGTTGGGTGTAGGGTTTAGGGTTTAGGCCCTAAGGTTTAGGATTTAGGATTTAGATAGTAGGTCCTAATGTTTAGGTTTTAGGATTTATGGTTTAGGCCCTAAGGTTTATGATTTAGGGTTTAGATCCTAAGATTTATGGTTTATGGTTTATAATTTAGGTTTTAGAGTTTAGGCCCTAGGATTTAGAGTTTATGGTTTATGGTTTAGGATTTAGGCCACAAGGTTTAAGATTTAGGTCCTAAGGTTTAGGTTTAGGGCTTAAGGCTTAGGGTTTAGGCTCTGAGACTTAGGGTTTTGGATTTATGGTTTATGTTTTACGGTTTACGCCCCAAGGTTTAGGTTTTACGATGTAGGCCCTAAGGTTTAAAGTTTAGGGTTTTGGCCCTAAGAGGTTAAGCGTTTAGGTCCTAAGATTTAGGGTTTAAGAATTAGAGTTTACGGCTAGGCCCAAAGGTTTAGGGTTTACGGTTTAGGCCCTAACGTTTAAGGTTTAGAGATTAGAGTTTAGGGTTAGGCCCGAAGGTTTAGGGTTTATGACTTAAAGTTTTTTTTAGTGATCCTTGAGGTGGGTCATGGGTTGAGAAACACCCCAGGCCTTATCATTAATAAACAAAAACAAAGGAAATACAAGGAGGGGACATAAACCTTACCTCCGATCCTATGGTGGTTCATAAGTAGACTATCCTACTAATGACGGGCAACTCATCCCAGATACTAGAAAATAAACCTAGATCAACTATGCACCTAGAAGAGAGGACTCCTCTCAATACAAGAAATCTAGGAAAGCGATAAATGAGGGAGACTCTCCCCTTACAAAGTATGAACAAAAAACAAGAAAAAAATAAAAGGGCATCTTCACATGAACCATATGGAAAGCTGTCGGACCAAGGTGGTTCTCTGATCTTCTTCATCTTTCTTCTTCTAAAATTTGGCATCTCACTCTTGTCTAGCATGTAGTATCCTCTGGCTTCTTTTGGTAGCTGGTGGACATGGAAGTAATGTTGAGGGACTTCACTGTTATGTATAGTTTTAAATAAAACATCAGCAATAAAGTTAGCCTCTCTAAAGGTGTGATTACAGGAAAATGATTGGAATTGATCACATGCTGCAAATTCCAAGGTAAAGCAGCTTGTTGTTTTATCCAGTGAACCACTAACTCGGAGTCTACTTCCAAAATCACCTGGTTAAAACCATTATTTAGACACCAAGATATACCCCATTGAGCAGCTTCAATCCATGCGTGGTTGCTGGTACCATGGCCTAGTGGAGTAGCATAAGCATAGATTAAATCACCTTGGGCAAGTCTAACAATACCACCAGCTCTTATCTTTCCTGGCTTAAATCAACTTACCTTTGTAATTTTGATATCATAGAAGTAATTTCCTGCAAACTGTATCAACTCAGGCCACTTGGATGGCCATCTGATGTAAGGAAAGTTGATGAGTAGGAGGTTGTTGATGTCTTTATGCACCAAATATATCACTCTAGCCATATTAGATTTGTTTCCACCATATTTGCATGCACATCTATTTTTCCACAGGCTCCAACAAATAAAGATAGTGATTACTGCAAACACCAAGGCCGTAAAGTTCATATATGTGAAGTCAAGAGTAGAGATGATGAATATAGAACAAGAAAGGAGGCTGAAGCAGCATACAAGAACCAAACCAAAACAACACAATGACATGACACTCAGGTAACTACTCTACCAATTAATTCTCAACCTGTTAAAAATAATATTTCTGCTTGTGTTTCAGGTACCAAAGAACAGCCATCAATAACTCACCAGGATCAACAAAAAATGCAAGAAGACCAATGGCAAACACAAAAGAAAAAGAACTTTATAGGCTATCCTCAAAACAATCACAGGAATCACCAAAACAACTAACAAAATCAGGTTTATAAACCAGTACCACATCAGAATCAGACCAGTAAGGAATAACAAAAAGGTATTGCCTCAATGATCCCCACCCCTCAACCCCATGGTAGTGTTGCAGTCCCCACCCCAGTGTTGACCCTAAAGTTTATCAAGAAAATCAGAGCAAGGATGCCAACAATAAGCAAGGTATTGACTCAATGGTTCCCACCCCTCAACCCCATGGTAGTGTTGCTGTCCTCATTCCCAGTGTTGACCATAAAGTATTTCATAACAAGCAAAGCAAGGATGCCAACAATAAGCAAGGTATTGACTCAATGCTCCATCAACCCCACCCCATTAATAATTGTGTTGTTTTATTTGGATCTGAGAAGTCTGGAAGTGGGAAAGGGGGTAACCTACTCATCACTCTTGTAGTAAAGAAGTTTCACATCTCCATGTTTCTGCACGCCTCTTAAGAAAAACAACTAAATATAGAAATGCTTTGTTTTTGCATGAAAAACTGGATTATTAGCAATAGAAATTGCAGCTTGGTTTTCAATAAAAACCTCAGTCCTTTCTTTTTGCTCCATATTCATATCACACATAATTTTTCTCAACCATAGTGCTTGATTCACAGCTGCTGTTGTTGCAGCAATAATCTGCCCCAGCTGTTGATTGTAGTAATATCTTTATTCTTGGATACCAAGAGAAAGCTCCTGACTCAAGAGTGAAACAGAAACCTGAAGTACTCTTCGTATCAGGCACACCACCCTAATCACTATCGGAGAATCCGTTAAGTCTAAACTTCTTACTTTAGTGAAACTTACCACCATAGTTGATAGTTCCCTTGATGTATCTGACAATTCTTTTAGCTTCTCTAAAGTGTAAATTACTTGCACAATGTATGAACCAAGACAAAAACTCACTGCATATAGAATATTAGGCCTAGTTGCAGTTAAATGCATCAAGCAGCCAATAAGACTTCTATGTTATGCCTCATCCACCTTTTTTGTTCCATAGGAAAACCTTACTTCCTGTGACAAAGAGATCGTCAACATACAAAGAAATAATTGTCTGCACCTGAACACTTAATATAAAGTGTAGACTCAGATAGGCTCTTCTTGAAGCCTAAACTTAGCAAATGATCATCAATCTTTCTATACCAAGCTCTTGGTGCTTGCTTTAAACCATAGAGAGATTTCTTTAGCAAACAAACCTTATTTTCTTGCCCCTTGACAACAAAACCATCGGGTTGCTCAACATAAATCCCCTCCTAGAGAAGACCATTGAGAAAGGCCGACTTAACATCAAGTTGATAAACTTTCTAACCTTTTTCCGCTGCAATGACTAGTACCAATGTGATTGTGTCAAGTCGAGCAACTGGTTTGAAAGTTCTGAGTAGTCTACTCCAAAGATCTGAGCGTAACCTTTCACTACAATCCTCGCTTTGTGTTTGTTGATGAAGCCATTAGCATTTATCTTTTTCCTGAAGACCCATCTTACACCAATGATCTTTCTGTCTAGAGGTTTCTCAACAAGCACCCAGATTTGATTTTTTCGATCATCATCATCTCCTCCTTCATTATTGCCACCCATTTGTCATCCCCTTCTGCTTCTTCATAGCTTGTGGGCTCACAAATTGCAGTATTACATCTCTGATAGATATTAGAGATCAACCGCGTGCCTGTAACAGGAGGATCATCTACTAGATCTTTTGGATCTAATAGACTGTCAACTGGTGGATTGTTTTCGGGCTTCTCCTAATTCCACTGTTGGTCCTCAATGAAGTGGACATCTCTACTTACGACAATTTTCTCCGTTTGAGGTTCATAGACCTTATATGCTTTGGAGAAAACATTGTAGCCTATAATAATTCCAGGAACTACCTTCTTATCAAGCTTATTAACTCTTTTAACCTGTGGTATATAAGTGAAACACAAGTGGCCGAAAATTCTGAGAAATTGCAATGAGGGTTTATGACCATACCATGCTTCATATGGTGTTTTATCCTTTACAGATCTAGAAGGAAGTTTGTTTTGCAAAAAAGCAATAGTGCTGGCAACCTCCACCCAAAACCTTTTTGGTAGATGTTTCTTATGTAGCATACACCTAGTCATCTCCATTATAGTTCTGTTTTTCTGCTCACTAATTCCATTTTGTTGTGGAGTATAAGGGACTGTTAGCTGATGTTCTATACCAGCTTTGTCACAAAGTAATTTGAACTGATTTGAAGTGTACTCCTTCCCATTATCAGACCTAAAGTCTGAATTTTGCAGCCACTTTGATTTTCCATCTTTGCCTTAAAATTCCAAAACACATCAGCTACCTCTGACTTGAATTTTAAGGAAAAAAATCCAGGTCAGTCTTGTTATAACATCAATAAATACAATGTAGTAAAGACTACCATTTAAAGATGCCAGTCATGCGGTTAGAGCAACCACTATCAATTAACCAACTTTCACTTGAATCTAGGCTTGTGAAACAAGGTGCAACAAAGAGATGATCTTCGTCTTCTCGATCAACAACTTGAGCTCCAACTTTAGGCTGCTGAATTTTGGTTTTACAAATTACAGCTTCATGACCCTGTTGATTGCATTTGCTGCATTTTGCATCAGGTCTCCTCCAACATTTAAAAGGAGGGTGCCCTTTTTTGCCACAGTGCCTACTAGGAGGATAGTTAGCCTTATTTCTTTTAGCAAAATTCTCACTATTATGTCCTTGTATCTTCTTTTTCTGCTTCTTCTTATTTCTTCCATCATCTTGATGTTTAACTAATAGGGCTCCTTCAACAGCTCCTTTCTGTCTCATTACACGTTGTTGCTCTAGTGCTTGAAAAACACTTGAGAGCTCTGCTAGTGTAATTTTGGACAAGTCCTTAGTGTTTTCTAAGGTTGTAACAGTAGCCTCAAATCTTTCAGGTACTATTACAAGGATTTTCTCAACAATCCTTGAATCGTTAAAAGTGGAACCCAACAATCTGACTCGATTTGCTATATTAAGAAGTCGGTGAGAATACTCCTTTATGGTTTCACTTTCATTCATCCTTTGCAGCTCAAACTCACGTACTAAATTTAACACGTGCATCTCTCAAATTCTTTTATCTCCTTCATACTCTGTCTTGAGATTATACCATACCTCTTTTGCTGACATCGGATCTTTGTTGATGATATCCCAGCAAGATTGAAAAACCTCCCATTCATACCATCAAGACCAGCTACAGAGTTGGGGTTCATGGAAAAACTACACATTTCAATTCTTCCATAGTTGGTATAGCTTGAAGAATATTGTTTTGAATCATTCTAGGAATGCAATTCAGAGCCTCTTCATGAATAAACTTCTCCTCACCAGTAAAGATATTCTGAAAATAATCACTGGCAGCTTTAGCAATATCTTTCTCACCCTGAAGTCTGAACCCAATCACCTTGATCATTTTGAATCTTATGGATGTGAAGCTTCCTTCTCCTGCCTCTTATCAAAGCGTGAAAATAAGCAGAGTTCATATCTCCTCCTTGAACCGTTGTAATTGAGTTTTCTGCTTGAGGATAGATTCCTCCATCTTGAGAATTCTGATATATTCAGCATTAATTGCATGAAGAGAAGTTCTGGATTCTTCAGTATTCCTGGAAATAAGCTCTTCTTAAGCAATTTTAACCTTTTCCTCATAATCTTTGACATTAGCATGAATATCACCAAATTCCTTCTCGATAGTTACTAGGGGTTGCTGAAAGTCTTTTTATTTTTTGGTGGAAGAGCCACATAGGATTGCCCTCCATCTCTCTATTTCAGCAATTTAGGAACTTAAAGTATCTGATAGGTATATGTTGAATTTCATTCATTTCCATCAGAATGGGACAGTGATCAGATTCTACAGAGGGTAGATGATTGATAGATGTGTGGGGCATGATCTCCAACCATTTGTCATTCACCACAACTCTGTCCAGACTCTTCCAAATTCTGAAATTAATGCCTCTTTGATTGGACCAAGTGAATTTTTGTCCATTAGAGCCAAGGTCCATAAGCCTACAAGCTTCAATTACTCCAATGAATTCAAAACTTTTGCTTATATGATAGGGTAATTGTCATGACCCAGGGGTACCCTAGATATAACAAGGCGTACAAGACCTCGAGAGGCCTCATACAAGCCACTTAGCTTTCATAACATAAGATAACAGAAATGAGCGGAAATTTAAAACATTTTCACCAACATCAAAGTTTCATAACAAAAGTAGAAGTCTATTACACTTTGTCTCAAAACCATCTAAAGCATGAATATCTTAGGACACAACCCACACAACAATGTTCAAAACATAAAATGAAAGATCATAAGGAAATGGTAGATATATCCTCGAATGCTATGAGGACTCACCAATCTTCAAGTCTTGCCTCTACTAAGATCCTAGCCACGGGGATGAGATTCGAGATCGCCAGACCCTACATTTAGATAAGAAATGTAGGTAAGAGTATGCGTTAGTACAAACATGTACTAAATATGATAGCTTGCAAAAACATCAACGTAAGCATAAGAGTTAAACAACATAAGTCATAAACCATGATCAACACAAGTGAATCTCATCTTAAAACATACCTTGTTTCATCATAACTATGCTAACTTGATGTGAGAAGTAGTCAATTCTTAGTTCTTTTCATTATCCATGGAAGGCACGTCATCTTGCCGATCCAAGCTACCATGGAAAGGTATCATCTCCTTACCAATCCAAGCTACCATGACAAGGTATCATCTCCTTACCACTTCAAGCTACCATGAAGAGGAATCTCATTACCAATTCAAGCTACCATGAAAAGGTATCATATCTTTACCAATTCAAGCTACCATGAAGGGGTATCATCTCCTTACCACTTCAAGCTACCCTGAAGTGGTATCATCTCCTTACCACTTCAAGCTACCATGAAGAGGAATCTCATTATCAATTAAAGCTATCCATGGAGGTATCACATTACCAATCCAAGCTATCCATGGAAAGGTATCACATTACCAATCCAAGGTCTTATTACAATAACTCATAAGTTCTTAGATTCATTTTAGGTGAGAAAGTATTTCAACCTAGAATCATTCAATGTGAGAAAACCATTCACATTCATACATAAACAATTTATATGGGAACTATCCCTTCCACAACATTTACATCTAAATCATCAATTCATAATAGAAGCTTTACTTTCAAAGCCCTACATCTTATACTCATCATATATGCCCTAAATCTAAAGACAATTCTAATCATAAATCATCATATATGCTTCAATCTCAAAGAATTCTTAATGTATCTCATCAATCCTATAAGAATACATCTGAACCCACAAATTCTCCTTTCATGACATAAAACCCATTTACATCAATTTCATTTTTCTAGACATGGGTTATGCATGGGTACATGTAAATTCACCCTAAAAACATGTAATCCTTTCAATTCAATCATAAACAATCATAATCCACTCTATTGGATCAAGACCCACAACATTAGAAGAAAACTCTAACTCGAATTGGGAATTTCTACTTTTCAATTGGCGAATCTTGGGGACTCCATGGATGAAAGTATTCCATGGATGAAAATCCATCATACCTTGATAACAAATCCCACAAATGCTTAAGGAATGGAGACTTGACCTTGATCCTAGATACAACTCTTTTTTCTTCTTCAAGTTCTAGAGGGAGAAATATTTGAAAGGAGGAGCTTAATCTTCTTTTGAAAATTTGAGAGAATGAATTTAGTTTGGGTCATTTGGGGGTTTAGAATCATTATATAGGGCTTTGTGTAGAAGGAAAAAATGACTTAGTATTGAGTTAAAACAATTGGGAAAAAACCCCAATAACCCCTGACTTAAAAACTGCTGAATTGGCTCACTGGAAGCCCATCACGAGTCGTCATGACCACCACGGCCCGTCAAACGGGTCGTTAAGAAATTCAGCCTGACAGTGTTTCACTATTTCGGGCATAACTTTTTACTCTGAGATGGGAATTGGGCAAACTCAGTGGCGTTGAAAAAAGGACTCAGAGACCTTTAATTTGATAGGTCATGGGCCACATAATTCATTTTGTGATAAAAGGTATGATCGTTTGAAGTTGACCCTAAAATCTAAATCTATTGAAAACCCTTCACGGACGACCTCATGGTCCATGTGGGGATTCACAGGCCGTTGTGATGCCCGTGGCCCTTAACCAGTATCTAGGAGAGGACCCCTACTAACTTGACCCACTTGACGACTACTTTGACGGCCTGTCAACCTCACCACGGACCGTCTAGGCGTCCGTCAAAGTGAAGCCTGCATGGGGCAGGTTCTGGAAACCTACCACGAGCCCCTTAACGGACCGTGGTGGCTCCGTGGAGAGTTCCATGGTCCACTTCTTGGGCTTGTGAGTTTCCCACTTGGCCCATTTCTAGACTTGTTGATTCCGGGGTGTTACAGTAATCCTCCAAACTTTTCTTCCGGGGAAGTAATAACATTGAAATCACCCACAAAACACCAAGGTAAGATAGTATTAGCATGATGTAGAAGTCTATCTCATAGGGGTCTTCTAAGAGAGTCTCTACATTTAGCATAAACAAAAGAGATGAGAAAAGGCTGAGGCAACATAGTAGTCTTAATCTCACAAGTTATTTGTTTCTCATCATTATCAATAATGTTACATTCCACATCCTGAGACCAAAACAACCAAATGAGCAATAATTAATGTATGATGGATCTTTTTGAGAGATTTGATTCTTTCCATTGCACCTTGGGCATTGATACTCCTAGCATTCCAAATAATTGTACTAATCATTGGAATTTTTTTGATGAATATAGAGCCTGGTGTTTGGTCTACCGCGGGGAGGGGGGGTTGGTGGAACTGGAAGGTTCCTTTCTCCTCTTTTTGTCTTCATCCCTTAGCTTGATTTACACACATGGAACAAGTGGCCTTGATGTTTGCAATAGGAACAATAATCAGGGAGCCCCACATAATTAATAGCTTGCTATTTACCAATAGTAAAGTACTCTTCATCAAATCCAATCAAAACATTGGGGGGGGGGTCTTTCCTTGGTAACATCCATTTGTAGGTATTGGAGGAAGTCACATGATTGGTGTTTCTGTGGGAGTTTTATAGATGCACATGTTGTTTATTCTAAAGGTTAGGAGTATGTTTCTCAAAATTGGAAGTGAGTTTATTGAGGTCATGAGGGGTGGATGTGGGAAGTTTTTGAGACTGATGACTATTATCATGATCCTTGGTATTTTCATTGTTTTTGGGCTTATTTGAGGGAGGTATATCAGAAGTGTTAGTCCCTTAATCACTTTTCTGCATATATGAAGTTAGTTGTTCACAATTTTGCTCACTTGCAATGACCTGCATTTGAGTATCAACTACACCTATTGAGTTAAAATCGTAAGACTTGAAGACGTGTTACGAATACTTACCTTGGATTCCTTTGTTGCTGGGCATTTGCTGAACAGGGGTGGAGGGAAACTTCTTTTCCTTTCGTTGATTCCAGCCTTGTTCTTCATTGTTCCCTTCAGTGTTCTTACCATATAGATCCTGGTGTTTGGTCTACCGCGGGGAGGGATGGGATTGGTGGAACTGGAAGGTTTAGATGGATCTTGTTTTCAACTTCCTTTCTCCTCTATTTCTCTTTATCCCTTAGCTTGATTTGCACACATGGAATAGGTGGCCTTGATGTTTGCAATAGGAACAATAATCAGGGAGCCCCTCATATTGAATAGCTTGCTATTTACCAATAGTAAAGTACTCTTCATCAAATCCAATCCAAACATGGGGGGGGGGGGGGCGCGTTACGTGGTAACAAA
>JAJOOO010017004.1:0-13969 GCA_029582685.1 Solanum piurae | reverse complement strand
TGCGATTTTCGAATTTTGATACGGTTGCTCTAAAATTCGGGTTAGACCCATTTCCCACTCAATTTGACCCCACTAATAAGAATATGAAGTCGAATTTCCGAAATCATGCACGGATTTTTGAGATATATGGAAATTACAATAATAGGTGGTTCCGAAGCACATTTTTTGGGCATTTTTTTTTGGGTCGTTTCATAAGGAACGTTGGCTTTCATCCTGAACTATCATTGCATAACACTGATTCACACTAGGAGATGGATTCATCATTAGAATTTGGCCCCTTGCTTGCCCATAGTTATCGTTCAACCCCATAAGAAACTGAAGTAATTTTTGCCTAAGCATACTATCAGTATAATCAACTGATTTTGCACAGTCGCAGGAAGGAGGTGGGAGTATCGAGTCATATTCATCCCAAAGATCTTTCAATTTCGAATAGTAAACTGAAACGGGAGAAACTCCTTGAACATGCGTAACAATTGCTTTGTGGAGATGAAAAATACGTGACATGTTTACCTTGTCTAATCGTTCCTTCAAGTCATTCCAAACGAGAGCTGCATTAGATCAAACAAGATACCACTAACTAGATCCGTGCTTACATTATTCATCAACCAAGAGAGGACCATCGCATTGCAACGATCCCACTGTTTCTTCTCCAGTTCTTCCTTAAAATCATCTCGTCGAAGACTGCCATCAATAAATCCTATCTTATTCTTCGTCAAGAGGGTTAATTGCATAGCTCGACTCCATAGTGAGTAATTTTCCATCCCTGTGAGCTGGATTCCAATCTGCACAGCTCCTGGGATATCAGATGTCGATAGATACAGAGGATGATTATGGTCGATGTTCGTCGCCATCGCAATCCTTCAACTCTGCAATATACTGGGGAAAAATGGAGATGCGGAAAATTCACCCAGAACTCTATCAATTAAGCTTTGATACCATGTTAAATTGCTGAATCAATACACTATCAATGGTAAAAAATGTAAAATGGAAGCAGAGCGTTCATCTTCTTCAGAGAACTTGCATTGAATATCATCTGTAATTAGATTGTCTAACTTGTAATAAGGCTAGGACCTATTATATACAAAAGATTCTATTTGCTAATAATCTCTAACAATCTACTAACTACATAAAATATCTTCTAACTGACTCGTGTGCCAGCTCAGCTCAACTAGCTGCAACTTGTTTATCATAGTCGTAGTCCTCAATACCCTGTTTTTGTGAAAGCCGTTCCTGAAGCTAAATAAATAGACCAAAAATCATTGTCATATCGTGTTATCATTTTTCCATTATTGCTGCTGATTCCGATCTGTGTACTTTCCATGCCAAATTCTTGGAGACATAGTTCGCTTATTTGGAACTTCTCTGAGCCTAAACTGTATGACAAAATGTTTTTGCTGTCTGGCTGGTCATTTGTGAAGCTAATTTCTTCTTATTCTTCAATATGGCAAGAATGACGTATTGTAAGAAATGCATCTAATAGTAATTTATGTCTTATTCGATTCATATGATATTAAACAGGTAGCACCATCTAAAGGGTAACTTTAGTGGAAACCAATGCCAAACGATTTGTACAAAACCAGAAACCAAACTTTGCCATATATTGAAAGCATTTAATTTTTAACCTTTACTTGACCGACCAATTAGGCACGAACTTTCTTTACCAAAGTTCAAAAGCTTACTTGTGTTGCAAATTCTTGCTGTAGTTTGTATGTTTTATGAATACTAACGCTGATTGCATCATAGTTCAGGGTAGAAAAGGTCATTTCCTGCAACAACTGTGAAGAAATCATATCTTCAAAAATCAAAAAGAGGGCGTCACTCTGCAACAGATGATCATGATGACAATACCAAATGCAGTAAAAAAGATTATTCTTTAGCAATGACTCCAAAAGAAGTACTGTTATTGGAAAGACGCCTAAAAGATAGACATGTAAAACCTTTTCAGGTTTATCGATCTCCTACACACATTTATTTATTAATAGCTTTTATGAATCAGGTTCAACATCAGAAACTAAACTGCCGCTGAATCATGTTTTCCAACTCTTGAAGCACTTACAGCGCTAAAGGTTACTCTTTATTCATTTTAGATAGGCAATTACAACAACTCGCCTTTGTTTGTTTGCAATATACATGTGTTGTAAAGACCAAGGAAACTACCAATAATATTAAACGACTACGCTCTGACTATGTTGAGTTGAAGAAGATTCCACCATGTAAGTTCTGCAATGCAAAAAGATTTGAGTATGAGCCTCCTGGATTCTGTTGTGGAAAAGGTACGATCAAGCAAACCTCTCATAGAATGCCAACTAATCTGAGAAATTTATATGATGCAGAGTCCAAGCATTTTCAAATATATATCCGAAACAATTTATTTGCCTTTACGTCGCTTGGTGTTAATTACGACAAAGATTTAGCTCAAAGAAATCATGGTATCTACACATTTAATGTTCAGGGGCAGATGTATCACCTCATAGATGCCCAGAGAAAGAAAACCAAAAAATTTACAACTCTACTTTTATGATAACGCAAATGAGCTCCAAAACAGAATGTCTTGTTCCGATAGGAAACATGAATCAATAGTAATGGAACTTATGACTATACTAAAAGACAATTCATACTCAATGTTTCTCCGATCTTTGACAAACACACCAAACTTGCAAAACTTTCATATACCACTAAAATGTGATGCTGGATTGGGTCAACGAGTATATAATCTACCTTCTACTACTGAAGTTGCAGAAATATGAACTGATCAAAATGATAGTCGTGCTACTCATGCACCGCATGTTCAAATTTATACTCACTGTCACAAGATACAACGAGTCAACTATTATTTTGGTTGCTATGATCCTTTACAGTACCCTTTGTTATTTCCACATGGACAAGGTGGGTGGCATTAAAAAATTTTACAATGTGAAAAATGTTTCTAGAAATCCTACTTTGTCCGAGCTTGAACAATTACCTAACATAAAAAAATTTGCTTCTATTGATGGATACCTGGACATGGAAGATGAGACTTTACAAAAAGGTCGCAGTTGTTGTGCTCAAGGGCTCTTTAGGTGTATGTTTTGCTTTAGTAATGGTAATGTTTACATGGTTACCAAAAAAAAAAAAAAAAAATATTGTTATAAACTTCAAATGAGAAATGATGATGAAGATGACATCTTGCATACAGGAAGATTACTGCAGCAATATTCAGTTGACGAATACATCAAATTAGAGACACAAAGATTGGACTTTGTTTTATACAATCCAGATTTGTTTAGAATGAGTATATATCAAGAACTCCTTGACATTTTGAGGCTAGGTGGACGAGACTCTTCCAATGTTGGAAAACAAACATTTCTACCAAATTCTTTCCTAGGAGGACCCAGAGATATGCGCCAACGTTATATGGATGCCATTGCATTAGTGCAACATTTTGGTAAGCTTGGTCTATTTATAACTATAACATGCAACCCATCTTGGCCAGAAATAAAAGAACATCTATCATCGAGCGATGAGGCGCAAAACAAACCTGATTTAATTAGTAGAGTATTCAGGGCTAAAATAGAAGAACTAAAGACCGATATATTAAAACGAAATGTCTTCGGAAAAGTTGTTGCTTATATGTACACTGTAGAATTTGAAAAGCGAGGTTTACCTCATGCTCACTTTCTTATTATACTAAGTAATGAGCACAAACTGTTGACAACAGAGGCATACGATGATATAATTCGAGCTGAATTACCAGATGATGCTGCAGATTCAAATTTGCGTAAGCTTGTGATTAAACATATGATGCATGGTCCTTGTGGCAGTTTAAACCCAACAAATTCTTGTACTAAAAAAAAAGGCTACTGCAAGTTTAAATATCCAAAAAAAACTCCAATCAAACATCAAAAGGAAGTGATTCTTATCCAATTTATAGAAGACGAAATACAGGAGAAGTTGTTAAAGTGAGAAATCAATATTTGGATAACTCTTGGGTGGTCCCGTACAATCCATATTTACTTGGAAAATTTAATTGTCACATAAATGTTGAAGTGTGCTCTAACATCAAAGTCGTAAGTATCTGTACAAATACATTTGCAAAGGACATGACAAGATTGCATTTTGTGTACAAAATAGTGATACATCCACAGAGATAAATGAGGTAAAAGAGTATCAGTCTGCTAGATGGATATCACCTCCAGAGGCTGTATGGCGTCTCTTTGGTTTTGCTATAAGTGAAATGTCTCCTAGCGTTTATCGTCTTCAACTACATCTAGAAGGCCAGCAATTCGTTTCTTTTAAGAGCAATTCAGATATAAATGCAATTGTGAATAATCCGATGATCAGAAAAACGATGTTAACTGAGCTCTTTCATATGAACCAAACTGACAAATATGCTATAGAACTCAATTTACTATACAAAGACTTTCCTGAGTATTTTGCCTGGTCGTCCAGTGAAAAATTCTGGGCACGTAGACAAAAACGTTGTGTTGTTGGACGTATTGTCACATGTCATCCAACAGAAGGAGAGCGATATTATCTTCGATTACTACTGATGCATGTACGAAGACCAACATCATACAAAGATCTTTTGAGGGTAAATGGAGAGCCTTGTAGTACTTTCAGAGAATCAGTCGAGAAAAGAGGATTGTTACATTGTGACAATAGTTTGATAGAGTGTATGTCGGAAGCCGCATGTTATCAGATGTCATATAGTTTGAGACGTTTATTTGCTACATTATTGGTGTATTGTAGTCCAACCAACCCAAGAAATTTATGGGAGCAGTTTGAAGAATCGATGCTCGAAGACTATAAAGTGTTGCAAACTGTTGGAATAAAAGAAACTCGATATCAAGCTTTAAATCATATCAATGACATTTTACATTCTATGGGCCATGATATAAATAAGTATGAACTCATCTCAGAAACTATCAGGCCTTCTTCAACGGCAAAAGAGGTAAAAAATGTTCATTTCGAAAGATCTATTACTGTAAATGAAGACGATCTGCTCTTACACAAAAATCAAATGACTGCATATAATGTGATTACTGACAGAATATTTTCAAACAAACCAGGCACATTTTCTGTTGATGGTCCAGGAAGAACTGGAAAGACTTTCTTATATCATGCTTTATTAGCAACTGTACGATCTATGTGATATATAGCTTTAGCAACAGCTACCTCTGGTGTTGCTGCTTCTATTCTTCCAGGTGGACGTACTGCACATTCACGGTTCAAAATTCCTATTGACCTTGACGATAACACAAGTTGTAACATTAGCAAAGAAAGCTCGCTAGCAGGTTTAATTCGAGATGCAAAATTGATTGTGTGGGATGAGGTATCCATGGCTAAAAAAAGAATGTTGGAAGTTCTGGATCTATTCTTGAGAGATCTGACTGATACAAACACATTATTTGGTGGAAAAGTAGTAGTTTTAGGAGGTGATTTCCGACAAACTCTTCTTGTTGTACGATATGGGAAAAAGGAAGATTTTATTGCAGAAAGCTTGTTATATTCTACTATTTGGAATGAACTTGAAAAGATTCAGTTATCTGAAAATATGAGGGCAAAAACGGATCCCGCATTTTGTGATTATCTACTAAGAGTTGGAAATGTACAAGAAAATATCAGCTCGGTAAACAAGATTGAAATTCCAAATTCTCTGCTTATTCCTTACACAACTGAAAAAGAATCTCTAGATAAACTTTTCACCGCGACATATGGAAACTTACATTCACCATACTCTAATTCATATCCTACAGATTCCCGTGTGATCTTGACAACAAATAATGATTTTGTCGATGAAATCAATGACATGCTTATCCATCGATTCGATGGAAAGTCAAAAACATTTATTGGCACTGATGAAGCTCTTGAGTTTAACAATCAAACACAATTTGAAGATCTACTTCACAGTTTAAATCCCACAGGTTTGCCCCCATACATGTTACATTTGAAAGAGAATTGCCCAATTATATTACTGCGAAATTTAAATTCATGTGAAGGTTTATGTAATGGTACACGATTGACCTGCTGTGATTTTAAAACTCATGTTATTAGCGCTAAGAGATTTAAAAAATACACATGTTTTTATTCCAAGAATATCATTATTATCATCACAAGATGAAAAAATGCCCGTCCAATTTAAAAGAAGGCAGTTTCCCGTTAGATTGTGCTATGCTATTAATATAAATAAAGCTCAAGATCAAAATTAATTATTTATTAAAAAGTGACAAATTCACTATCTTATTTTAATATATATGAGCCAAATAGTATAGGGTTTTAATAACTAGGAAAAATTACAGAAATCTCACCTTCTAGTTCACTTATTACCATTATCCCCTATAAGTTTTACAAATCTCCAAAATTCCTCATTTTCGTGCATCAGATTAGTGTATCTTGCGCATCAGATTAGTGTATCATGTATAAAATGTAATGTATCTTACTTAACGATTAATGTATATCGCGCATCAAATTAATGTATCAGAGCTTATATTATTGTATCAGTTTGAGGGATTTCTGTCATTATAAACTTTTAAGGGATAGATTGTAATTTTGCCTTAAAAGTATGTGGTTTTTGTAATTTGCCCTTTTAACTAAATTATGGACTTAACTCATTAACCACCAACTAAAATTAACTAATTAAAATCACCCGTCAACTAAACAATCGTAATTAACAAATAGCTCAAAA
Organism: Solanum piurae; assembly: GCA_029582685.1. Taxonomy (NCBI): domain Eukaryota; kingdom Viridiplantae; phylum Streptophyta; class Magnoliopsida; order Solanales; family Solanaceae; genus Solanum; species Solanum piurae. The sequence goes on along the minus strand of JAJOOO010017004.1, from coordinate 7,305 downwards.
ATTTCCAAATATGATTTTTTGCATCATTACAGAATGGGTGGTGAAAATGTCTTTCACAGTAGTGTTGTGGTTGAACCCCACTACCAACAAAAGTTTATTTTAAAAAAAAAAACATGTTTTGCAATTTTTGTTTCTTCCATATTTAATACGAACGAAAAATGAGTTGATCATGGTATAGAAGTGTAACACCCCGCTACTAGAAAGACTTGGAATTAGAAAGAAACCGTTCTTGGAAATAATCAAATTTGTAAAGTTTGACAAAGTTAAGTTAAGTATGAGTTTTGGGTCAACTTCAAATGACCATAACTCCTAGATCATGATGAGTTAGGTGTTCTACAAGATACCGTAGGAAATATATTTGAATTATATTTCCAACGCTGCCGAGTTTGCACTATTTAGAGTTCGTAAGAGGGAGATATGCCCATTTGAAGTTGAGTTGTCTAGATAAGGAAAGTCAAAACCAGATTTTTGAAGGGTACTATGGTCTTTTCACTACCCAAATTAATTTATTTCGTTTTTGGTAATTACTTAGAGGTCTAAACTGAATTGGGTCAGTTTACGCACTCAAAGATTATACTTTAGGGTTTGGAGAGAAGAGGAAAGTCAAGATTCGTCGTCTTCATGAGGAATTGATTGCGGATTTCATCAAGGATTTGATCCTACGAGGTATGTAAGACTTTGATAATGTTGGGTTTGTTCACCCACGTGCCAAACATGTTTATTTCAGTATGAAGTCGTCCTAAAAAGATTGGAAGTTTGAATGTTCTTGATGTGTGTTCTTGAATTACTTTCGTTCTTGAATTTGGTTTGAGATTGAGGAGTTTCTTGAGGTTATAGTGTTGTTTCCTTGAGTTGTTTGAGTTAGATTATTGTGTACATATACTGGGTATCTGAATCTAAAGAGAAATTGAGAAAAAGAATCGAATTTAGGCGAATTGGGATTAGAAAATGAAGAAGGAACAAGTCAGGCAAATCTGGGTACCAGGTCTGCGTCGCGGACCTGTTCCTCAGGATTGGAAAATTCTCTTCCGCGTCGCGGAGCGATCACAGACCGTTCTGCCTCAAAATTTATTTCGCGACCAAATAATTAAATGCATCTCCGCGCCGCGGACTTGCTTCCAGGCAGTGATTTCTTGATCGTTTCTCATGTTTAACTATCTAAAAACACTTCTAAACATCATGAGATTTTTCCTATCACAAATCACAATCCTTGAACCCATAAATTCAAATTCAAGGAAAGTTAAGAGCCAAGTCAAGAGAAGTTCATAGAGTCTTCCAAAAGTCTTTTACAAATGTTTTAACTTTGTTTTAAAACCTGAGTTTTGAGTTGAGTAAAGATTGATGTTCATTTATTCAAAAGAGTATATCGGGACTATGTATTCCCAAAGAGTAAAATGTTTTCACATTTAAACAAGAAAGGAAACTGAGATTTCCAAAAGAGTCTTTGAGCTAGTTTTCAATAAAGAGTAAATGCTTTCACAATTAAGCAAGAGAGGAAACACCGATTTTCAAGAGAGCCTTCGGGCTAGTTTTTGAGTAATTATCTCAAACCATAGAGTTATGTTTTTAAACATAAGAGTTAGTATCATATTTTGGGTGTAGTATTGAGCACCGATATGGGGGAGAGTTCAGACAACTCCTAGCCTCCATAAACCATGTAGCCACCATGGGTAGAAAAATGGTCATACTTTTTAGATGATTCCTTACTGCTTTTAAGCATAGACTAGTGGATCCACTTAGTAGTCAGGTTCTATACCCTCAGCTAGGTATAGGACGGCCCTGGCAGTGTGAGGCAAAAACGATGTATTATCACAATAGCTCTTAAGTGATGGTTGTCGGTTAGAGAAACTCCCACACAATATTTTGTATTCTTATATACACAACAGTATTTTGTATTCTTATATACACAGAGTTAATTGTATTTTTATATACATTCAAAATTTATATTGTATCTTTACATACATACAGAGTTACTATTGTATTTCTAAATACATAGAGTTGTTATCCATGTTTTAAAAGTTTTTCTTTATATTGCATTTATTTTATTGCTTATATTGAAATGAGTTAAGTTGAGTCGAGTTGAGCCCATGTATGTTCTTTCAGTTCATTTCAAGCTTATATCTTGTTTTAGTACTCCCCTCGCATGCTCGTACATTCAATGTACTGATGCCAGTTGGCCTGCATCTTTTTATGATGCAGATTCAGGTAACCAGGATCAGCTAGGGGTGGGCGTTTGGTTTTTCGGTTCGGTTTTATCAATCTTCGGTTCGGTTCTTCGATTTTGGTTTTAGAAAAGTGTGCACCGTATATTAAACCAAACTAATTCGGTTCGATTTAGTTCGGTTTTTTCAAATTGGTTTTTCGGTGTGAATGAAAACTAAAATAAGGATAAAGTATAAGATACTTCGAAATTTAAAATTATGGTAAGGAATGATGTGTATCACCGTGGAACACTTATTGTGCTAACTAAAACACTATATTTGTCTTTATCAAGAACATTGTGCCTCCAACTATTTCTCGAGAAAAACAAGTGCGAAGACGGTTCCTTTACATTATGTATATTGGTAGAAATATGTTTGAAATTCTCTTGGAAATTATTATTTGAAGTTAACTATTGAATTGTTACTTTGATTTGTTCATGAATGATTTAATTGTTAGTTGAATTTTTAATTTTTAGTTAAGAGAATACCCACACACACACATACATAAATATATAAAATTTAATTTTTAATTTTTTTAAAATAAAAGTTCGGTTCTTCGGTGCACCAAAGTTTTGAGACCCTTACACTGAACACCGAACGGAAGAACCGAACTTCCAAAAAAATAACACCGACACAAACCGAAAAACCAAAGAACCGAAACCGAAGAACCGAATTAATTCAGTTTGGTTCGGTTTTTCGGTATTTATGCCCATCCCTATGATCAACATCCAGCGCATTGTTGATCCAATTGAGATTCAGAGTTGTTGGTGAGCCTCCTTGCTTCAGGAGGATTCCCTTTTTCATTACTTTATCATTTTAGTTCATTAGGATGTCGTGGGTCTTGTCCCGACGTCCATCTCAGTTGTTAGAGGCTTCATAGACAATAGTTGATGTTAGTTCTCCATTTTATGTTTTAATGATTGAGAGTTGAGTGTTATTTTGGCTAGTGAATGTTCTTTATACATTCTAAGTTATTTATTGAGCAGTTCAATTTACATTTTTAAAAGTATTTTATCATGAGTAAGTCTTCCGCTAAGAGTTAAGTCAGACCAAGGGTTCGCTTGCGGCCAACAGTGGTTCTCGAGTGCCAGTCCCGTCCAGGGTATATGTGACAAGAAGTTTCATTGACGCAGTTAAATATTTTAAAGGTTTGAAGTTAAAAAATAAATTTTATAAAAATATTATTTATTTAAATTGATTGTTGCAAACCGTTGAGAATATACTCTAAAATTTTATTTATTAAAATTAGAATTGATTTTGATTGATATTCTAGGTTGAAATTCGAAAAGGGAGAAAAAGAATATATTATGTATTTTATATGTCAAGTGAGTACGTTATCTATATGTCCAATTATATGATTTTACCGAATTTGTATATATATATTTTTATCAAAAAGGGAGATATTTCGCTAAATCGAATAATTTTACCTATAATTTTATTTCTCTAGATAAAAGAGAAAAAAAATTGTGACTGTATATAATACTACTATATTAAATAAAATTTTAGTAATTATTGTGTAAAGAGAACCCCACTTTACTTACATATTAAATTTTAAGTAATTTTTATAATTTGGAAAAAAATAAAAAAATAATGTAATAACTCTTAACACTATGAGATTTATATAAATTATACTAAAAAATAATATTTTATAAAATATCCTAATGGGCCTAATTTGAAAGCAACCATATTGACATAAAGCTATTTGCTTATTCACATTTATTAGTCCAGTGATATATGTATCCGAAATTTATAAAATTTTAAGTAATTTTTACAATTTGAAAAAAAAATAAAAAAATAATGTAATAACTCTTCACACTATGAGATTTATATAAATTATACTAAAAAAATAATATTTTATAAAACATCCTAATGGTCTTATCATAAATTTCTTTAGTTGAAATTCTGTTTATTTTGATGCATTAGTTTATTACTCTTGTTTTATTTTATTTTGCAATATGCTTCTAAATTAAAAATAGATATTTCATATGTTTAAAGTTGTAAAAACTATGTTTAAAGTATTATAAATCACAATAATTAATTACTTAAGAGGGATTCCCAGAGGAGCCTACGGCCAAGAGGGTATTTTTGGAATTTAATTTTCATTATCTACACTATTCCATTCATTTGACACGTATATGTTTCTGTATTTTCCTACAAATTTTGCCGAAGTTGTTTTTGCAAATTTCTACCATTTCCTTCCCCTGCTACTCTATATATTTTATTCTATTTTCTCCATAAGAAATTTAAAAAAAAGTGATAAAAAAATTAACTTTTAAAATTTGATTTGTGTCAAAAAAATTGGAATAGTGAAAATAATAACGTAATATATATTATTAGTCATAATAATTAACAATTTACGATATTTAAAAAATATATTAAAAATTTGTTTGACTTCCAAATTTCGCCCATGCTACATAAATTGGGACAATGGGAATAACAATATTATTTGACAATTACGTTAAAATTACCATAAATTACAAGTATTAACAACTCAAATTTATTTATTTTAAAAACATAATAAATTTTTTGTTGAATCTCAAAATTTCATGTTCGGATAAATTGAGACAGAGATAGTAATGTATATCATTTGTAAATTACTTTAAAAGTATAATAAATTGGAATAATTAAGACGATTTTTAAAATACTTAAAATTTAACTTGAAAAATTACTTCAAAAGCATTATAAATCATAATAATTAATATAGTAATTTAAAATACTCATAATTTATAAACTTAAAATATTTTTAAAAATATATTAAAATTTTGATTGACTCTCAAAACTTCACATGTGTCACATAAATTGAGACAAATGGAGTAACATATATTTTTTTTAAATTACGTTAAAAGTATTATAAAACACAATAATTAACAACTTGAAGTATTTAAAAATCATATAAAAATTTGATTGACTTTCTTAATTTTATATGTGTCACATAAATTAAATAAAATAAAATAATATATATTGGGCCCGTGCTTGCACGGGCTATTGTAACTAGTGTATCTACTATCTACTATCTACTATCTACTACTTATATATAAGTGGCAATAATCTACTACTTAGCACATGACAAGTGTTCTACTACTTATGTGCTTAGATAGTCTTGTACATTCTTCTTTTATGGTTGTACCTTTAAAATTTAAATTATTGGACAATTTAACAACATTAATTACCTACTACTTTATTAGCCCAAAAGTTAGACCTCATTTGGGCCCATTTATTATTTATATATGTTTTCAATTTTCAATATATGTTGTCTATCTAATTCTTTTTTTCAACCATTTATTTTAACTTTCTTCAAATTTAATTACCTATTTATTACTCTCTCTATGCACTTTTAATTGTTATGATTTTCTTTTTAGAGTCAAACTATAAGAATTTTAACTAATATTTTACAATGTGTTTTTTTATCATATTGATATGCAAAAAATTACAATTTATAGTACTTTTTGTATAGATTTTGCATATTTAAATTTTTTGTTTAAAATATCAAATTAATACAATCTAATTTAACTTTGAAAATTAGTCAAATGGACTTTCAAAAAGCGCAACATGACAAATACAAGTGGACGGAGAAACTATATTTTAGCTACAAAATATATTAGAGGTACAACTTTTTAAAAAAATTAAATTTTTATTTCGTTGACTCTTGAAATTTTATCATTGTCATATGAATTTGAACAAATTATATATTATTAAAAGTTACATAAATAAAAGATGTTATAAATCACAATAATTAGCAATTAAAAAATCAATCCTGAAACTGTGAAATTGAGCATTTGTATCAAATTCTCAAATTGTCCACTTTATCCAACAAGATTTGGTGTTTTCTAAAGTTGAGCAAGTCTCATATAGGAGAATACTAAGGCGACGATAGCACTGAGGAACCGGAGAAGGAAACCACTGAAAGTAGACATTTTTCCGATTGAATATCAGATACATAAAAAAATAGTTTAAATACACAAAATGAACAGATCAGATACATTTGATCATTAAGTACATATCAATATCGTGAAAAAAAAGCAAAAAGTACAAAGTGCGAGAGATACATAAAAAAAATTATGTCAGATTCATAGAAGAAGAGTTCGGATACATAGAATGAACATATTAGATACATCTAATCATTAAAGTTATATATAAGATACATAGAAGAACAATTCTTATACATAGTCAAATACACAAAAAAAGTTGATTTTTTGAAATTTTTTAAAGTTTTTAAACGCGTGATTTCTCCTTATTTTATTTTTTCAGTTACATTCCTTATTTAAATACACTTAATTATATATATCTAATTAATATGTATTCGAGATATATGTATCTAAATTCGCCAGATACATGTATCCAAGATGTGAATTGTGGTAGAATTGATAATATTGTAAACTCATGAGAAAAGAGATAATTAGCTTCTAAACTAGTGAGATTTGTGTTGTTTACCCTTCTTTTTATCATAAAGTTGGCCCACCTACTTTAGTTCCTTTTTAACAAAGAGAGGAACTAAGTTACTTTTTATCATAAAGCTGGCCCACCTACTTTAGTTCCTTTTTAACAAAGAGAGGAACTAAGTTTCTTTTTATCACAAAACTGGCCCACCAACTTTAGTTCCCTCCTTCCTTTTTATCACAAAGCTGGCCCACCTACTTACAAATGCATTATAAAATGGGAAAATTAAGAAATCACATATTTTTACGGTAAAATTACAATTTATCCCTTAAAAATTTATAATTATAGAAATCCCTCAAACGGATATAATAATATAAGCGCTGATACATTAATCTGATGCGCGAGATACATTAATCGTTAAGTAAGATACATTACATTTTATACATGATACACTAATCTGATGTCCATTTTATACATGATACACTAATCTGATGTCCATTTTATACATGATACACTAATCTGATGCGCGAAAAATGAGGGATTTTGGAGATTTGTATAACTTATAGGGGATAATAATAATAAGTGTCACGCCCCGAGACTACCCCCGAGACGCGGACACGGGACCTAGGACCACAAGTGATCCCAAGCTAACCCTGCTGGCATGATCATGAGCATACTAAAGATAATAAACTGATGCGGAAGCTAAATCATAAATAAAATGAAAAGA
>JAJOOO010016976.1:0-12193 GCA_029582685.1 Solanum piurae | reverse complement strand
GAAAAAATATAATATAATATAATAATATATTAAAATAATAAAATTTGACTCCATGGTGCTTTATGATTAAGCCGGCGTAGAAAATATACTGCCTCCATTTAATTTAAGAGAGTTTTTTTAATCTTATAACTTTCAATTAAAGATATTATAGGTAATGTATTGTATTCATTGAATTTTGTGATCTTAAATAAATTATATTCAATATTAAACTCAAAGTTCACCAGATATAAAAAGAAATATTTTTTCTTAAATGGACTAAAAGAATGAAAAAAATTCTTAAACGGAAAAAGTAATTTCTATGACAGGAAAATTTCAACGAATCATCTAATGCTTTCTGTACAAGAAATTTGCAAAATATAATACTACAAAGAGACCCATAAATAAAACATTTTTGATTTATTTATTTTTGGTTAGTAATCACATCCAATTTTTACTATGTCATTTTCTTCTAATTCATAATTTATTTTGACACCCTTTTTTTCCTCCTCTGTCAACTGGGGTCACCTGTCCTTCACCAAACAAAAAAAAAGTATTTGCCTGATTTGGTTGGTGCACTCCGAGTAATACGTATTCATTCATTCTTAATCATAAATAAGTTTTCTTAAATGTGAAATCATATTTGTTAGCTAACGTTTTACTTGTTAATGTGAAATTCTTTAATCTAAATCTAAATTTTACTCGAACCAATTATGATTGAGATACCAATATCGAATTGAAAAAAAAAAAGTTACACATTTACAATTTTCATTTGGTGGAATGGGGACCTTGGGGATACCAAAATCTTCCAAGCAAATCTAGTTCAAGATTCGAGAGCAAATAAATAATATTCTACTCCCTCCGTTCCATTTTATGTGACATTTTTTTTTTTTTGGTCAGTCCCAAAAAAAATGTCACATTTCCTTATATGGTAAGTATTTTAAGGTATAATTCTTATTTTACCCTTGTTGGTCCCACTTAATCTTAAAGATAGTACTCCAATATATTTATGAGGAGAGAGAAAAGTAAGTCTACTTTTTAATATGACTATTTTTTGAAAGGGGCAATTTGATAAACATTTCAAAGTCTTCATTTATTTTTTAAACTCTATGCCCGGTCAAATATTATCACATAAAATGGAATGGAGGGAGTAATTGTTAAAACACAAATAAATTATATACTCTTACTTATGACGTAATAGTAATCAATTTTGTTTTTAATTAATATGTTGGCCAAATGCTTTCTTAGCCAAATATTATTAACACGACAAGACGTGTTCAGGTCTTTTTCCTTCGTCTCATTTAATATAAAATACTAGTGGTCAGGTCTATTTCCTTGGTCTCATTTAATATAATACTAGTAGTATTTTTAAGGGAAAATTATATAAAATAATAAATTATTAATTTAAATTAAATGTTATAGTCATAATTTATTTTATTTGTAATTTGCAGCAAACAACCTATTATTTTTTCATCTGGTTCGGTATATAATTAGTCATTTTCGGTATACAATTACCCATTCGGTATACAAATGTATAAAATGCATTTGTGTTTGTATAAAGTGAGAGAAAAATATATATATACAAATACAAATACATATATTTTCGTCCTATACACTTATAATTATACAAATACAAATCTTATCATACAAATTACAATGTATAAATGAATTTATATAAAACTGAACAATTTGTATAAAATTGGATGTATCCAGCGAATTATACAAATCAAAAGCTTCATAACAAACATAAAATTTGTTATGGAGCGCAATTATGCAAACTATAGCTATAACATACAAATATGATTTTTATGTTTGCTATATGTGAAAATTGTTCTTTTTAATTAGAGGCTCTAACATATTTAATACATGACTTATATATTGTAATCTCTATCTACTATTCCCTCCATTTCAAATTAATTGAATTGTTGAGACATTTTTTATTTTTCAAATTAACTTAATTGTTCAATTTTCAAGACTACTTTTAAAATGTTCTTCCAATTTTACCCTTCATTAGTTAGTATTAGAACTAGTTATTAATTAATGTTTAGTTATTTTAATCATAAATTTGACAATAATTAATTAGGGTAAAATGGGAAGTTATGTCAAATTTATGTCTTAATCTTCTTTTCTTAAAAGGGTGTGAAACACCTCAACAATTCAATTAATTTGTAATGGAGGGAGTATTGATTTGAGACACATTTTAATAAACAATAAATAATAGGGGTAATATTACTCTTTTATTCTTTGATTTAATTAAAATATTTTGAGAAATGTGTTAGATGATAAATAGTAGTGAATAACAAGAGCAAAATAATCATAAAAGGTAAATTATCTCTTGATTTTCTAAACTGGACAAATACTGTTAGACAACTATTGTTAGTATAATAGACAACTATTATTGAGCGGAGAGAATAACAAAAAATGTGATGAGATGTAATTTATAGTTAATAAACATTGTTTTATTAAAATAATATATCACTTCTAGATTGAATGATTTCTACAATCATGACTCCTTATTATCACCAAAGGATGTGATAAGTTGTAATTTGTACTAATAATAAATATTATTTTGTTCTTAATCAGACATTTTACATCTAAAATATTATTTTTTTCGATTGCAAATTTGAATTATCAAGTCTTAAAGTGAATATTGTAGCCACGATTGTAGAAATCATGGTACAAGGAGCCACGATTGTAGAAATCATGGTACAAGGAGCCACGATTGTAGACAAAAAATTGGACACAATTTTTTTTTTAAAATCTTAGCTGCTTAGGGAATTGGTTGTTATTTCTTTGACTTGAGAAATATAATTTGAATCACAGAATCTACATAAGTATCTGCTTATGTTTTGGAATTTTTCTCCTTTCACATTTGACTTCGATTAATTTTGATGATTTGTATCGTGTAAAATTTATTTAAAGAGAAATTACTTTTTAATTAAAAAAAAATCAAAATCAAGACTCAAGTTCAATTTTTTTAATTTAAAATGAAAGAATCTTATTCAATTTACCGCAATTCTAATTGATAAAATTTTGGGAAAATTGTATATAATATCAAACTATTAATTCAAATTAAATGCTATAACCATAGTTTGATTTAATTGTACCCCATAACAAACTATTGCTATTTCGCCTCTCTCCTGGTGAATCTCGCCCGGCACTCTCATTCTCGCTGGGCAGTCTCCCTCACCTCTCTCGCTTTTATACAAACACAAATGTATAAAATGTGTTTGTGTTTGTATAAAGGGAGAGAAAATTGTATATATACATATATTTTTGTTCCCCTCTCCCAGATCTCGCTCGTCACTCTCACTCGCCTCTCTCACTTTATACAAACACAAATATATACATTGTGTTTGTGTTTGTATACAGCGAAAGAAAATTGTATATAGAAATACAAATGTATATATTTTCGTCCTATACACTTATGATTATACAAATACGATCTTTCCCTCCCCAATTTTCTTTTGTCTTTCTCTCTTTCTCACTTTATACAAACACATATTATACAATTGATCTTTTGTATATGTATATCGAAACAGATTATACAATTGCTTTCTTTTGTATATGTATAGCGAAATATACATATTCATGTTTGCTATGAAGCGCAATTATACAAACTATAGCTATAACATATACAAATATGATTTTTATGTTTGCTATATGTGAAAGTTGTTCAATTTTTTTTTGGCTTTGCATATCATAGAGAGAGAGAGTCGTGCAAGAGAATGCATTACTCACTCCTTACACAATTGCATGTTTTTGATAAATCCTAAAGTGTCAGCATTGATAAATCTCATTTTTTCAATTTTTAAAAAAAAGGCATAATACATAAATATTTCCTTTAACTTGGCTTCAAATCACATTTATGCTCTTCAATTTTGAGTGTGCATAAGTAGACACTAAACTTGTATAAGTTGAAAAAATAGACACACATATCCTACATGTCATTTTTTGTCCTACGTGTATTGTGCCACGTAGGATTCATGTGTCTACTTGTTCAAGTTTATATAAATTTAAGTATCTACGTGTGCATACCCAAAGTTGAAGGGCATAAATGTGAAACGAGGACAAGTTAAAGGGCACATTTATGTATTATGCCAAAAAATAAATTATAAATAAATATTTATAATTACATGTTATTATAAAATTTCAACTACACGTATATAAGTCAAAATTTCAAATTTGAGCTTTAAATTACATAGTCAAACGACTACTAATTATTATTATTTTTTAAAATCAAATAAAGCTCACATGCAAACCCAAATATTTCCAAAAAGTTTCTTTCAACCTCAATTCAAAGTCTATCAAATCAAAAAACATAAAGATTTTTCAACAAAGGCAAATATGCTTTCTCTCCAAGGAAGGAAAATGTGTGGTATGTTCAACACAAAAAAAAGTCATGAAGTGGGTGGGATATGTCGAAAAGTTGTTAAGAGTTTTGGCCTTTGAGTTTCTAATTATATTTGAATTTATTTTATTTTAAAGAAAAGTCAAATTATTACTATAAGTTTATAAGATTGCTTTTAATTTTTTCCAGAAAAAATTAATCGTGTCTTTCATATAAGGAAAAGTTGGACCTTTATAAATTGAAGATTCTTCTTCTCATACCAAATCACAATGACATCAACGTCAAATATAGTTGTTTATATAGTTTATTTAGGAAAAAAATTATCTCTCAACAAATAATTTTTTTATAATAGTATCATACATCTATATATATAGATAGCTTGATAAAAAAAATATTCATACATTATAATTTTTTTTATCATCTGATTTATCGCCAATATAACTTGATTATCAATATATATCTTGATAATGTGTATATATTTATATGGACAGAAATCAATGGTACACTTGAAGAAAAGGTGTGGAGTATTGGCAATATAATTTAGGTACATACACAAAATTAACAACCAGACAGCTAGAGGGCCTAATTTTGCCAATTCATGACTCATAGTAATCATACACTATATTGTCAATTGACTCTTTGTTTTTTTTCTTTCTTATTGTCTTACTATATTTTATAGTACTAGGATAAAAACACATATTTCAATTTAATTCACTAAATTTGATTATAAACGGTTTAAATATATTTGTTATGAAATTAAATGAAATAGTAAAGCGAGTAAAAGGAATCGTAAGGAGTAATAGAAATGTAATGGTCTATGTCTGGATTTCGAGATGTTCAAAAAGGCTTAACGTTATTAATATCAAACATGAAGTTGTTTTTATATAAAAATACTTAAGAGCAAAGACGTAGTGAAATATATAAAGCTCGAAGCACAAGAATACTAGTGTATTGTTTTTGTATTGTTTAGAATCTAATAACTACTCCATTATTTATAGGTTACATATTATTATGATCTAATAACCAATAAAAAAAAGCTTCACTGAAACCTTAAAGTACTATGTCTAATTTTCATCTTATACGTGGAATACTATCATCCATACTAGATAATACTATATTCCTCTATTGGTGGAAGGGTATCGCACAAATATATCTATCCTTTTATCTTTTCGTTACGTTACTAAGACACAAATCCTTTTCTCTATTTGGACCACAAGTTTTCACCTTTTTCTCTATGATAACACAATTACTTTGAGCACTTTATCAAATGGGTCATTATATTTGTCACATGTTCTCCCAATATTTTGCCAAGTTCACAAGTATTTTTCTCTAATATGACTATATATGCTTACCACCTATATATTAGTGAAAATGACAACTTCCTCAAGGTCTAATAGTCTTAATTAATTTAATAATAGAATTAAATTTTTATTAAGAAGGTTCAAAATAAAAGAAGTAAAAATATAAGAAAGATTTTTGAAAAATCAATATTTATTATATATGCATAAGAAATAATTTTAATAATAAATAAATAATATAATTTTTTTATGATCCTATCTACTTCGCCTCTATCAATTATTGTATAGACTAGCAATAACATCTCATTTGTAAAAAACAACTTATTATTTTCTTCTTACTTGTATTCTAGAAGCTAGAGATTATTTTGAACGCTCTAAATTAAAATATTTTGTTATCGAATAAATAGGATTCTTTCTTCTTGATTAGAAATTTTGTTTGAGAGAAATATTGTTAGTCAGAATTTCAATATATATATAAGAGAGATAAAATTAAAATAAAAAAAACTTTTTAAACTGACAGAAAAAATTAAGTCCTTTCAGATTATCCTTTATATGTTTTGAAATCTAATAATTAAATAAATAAAATTAAATTAGCCACACATTTAAAAATTTAAAATTTAGAAACAATAATTAGATTCTGAATAGACCTTTTGTGGAAGTGATACAAGTCAAAACAATATCTCTCGTACGTAACATTTGTCTAGTGGCAATGACTAATAATACTTTAGTGGAATCGGTACTAGTCAAAACAATGTCTCCCGTATGCAACATTTGGTTAGTAAGGCATATGTTTATTGAGTTTATTTGAACTCAATATTTTTAATGTTATTTAAATTAAAAAATAATAAAATTGAAACAAATAATAAATTTGAATCCATAACATAAAAATATAATAAAATTGATCTAAAATATTTAAAATTTTGAATATGTTTTTAATATCGATGATACTATACTGAAGTCGTCATTGATTACGTTACTTTTGCTATATACTCCCACTCATTCTATTTAACTCTTTTAAAACGTAAGTACTATGTTTACTTGACAAAAAAATCATTTTTTTTTGTTTTATTCCGCTCATAAGCAAGACAAGATAAAAAAAAATGACGATAAAATATCGAATAAAATAACTTATGGATTAATATTAGTTTGAAAGAATAATATTTTTTAATCAAGGGAATAGTAAGTCATAAATTTAGGATTTCTTTTTATTAAAAAAATATGTTTGTTGATACTATTTATTCTCTATTTACGAAAATATTGACGTGTTTTAGAAAGACTGTTTGCAATTGCAAGGTTGATAGTAACTAGTCAATACGGTTTACTTATCCGCTCCATCATTGGTAGATCCCTCTCGTTCCTGTTTAGTCTCCTTCATTTTGAAAGCAGTTTTTATACGTAATATTTTTTGATTTGATATAAGAAAATAATAAAGATATCAACACTATTTTTAAAATTTTGAGAATTCACAAGTCATAATTAAGTCCCAAATTTTCAACTTTTAAATAAATTACTCCCTCTATATTTTTTTATAAGTCACATTTCGATTCTCGAATATTAATCTAACATTTAAATTTCAAAATATTGATTTTTTTCATATAGTTTTCGAGAGTTATATATTAACATGAGAATAATTGCAATTTATGAAAATTTTCATATAATTTTTTAATATATAAATTTATTTATTTTTAAATTATTCTAATTCAGTTCAACTCTAAAATTAGTTAAATTGATTCTTATGAACAAGAAGATGACAAATGAGTAAAAAGGAACAAAAGGGAGTAATACACGATGCATGCAATTCCACAGTTTCTTTCATTTTCACTTTCAAATTATGTCTAAATGCATTAAGACTTTTCAACAAAGAAAATCAATAAATTTTAGTAAAGTGAACTTTGATTAAAAGTGAGTTCCAATTTTGTGGTCTACACTAATGTTGAATGTAGACCATTATTTTGGACAAATTGTTTGTCAACTTCTATACGTAACATAATCTAATTCTCTATACTATCATATTTAGTTGGTGTTTGATTATAAATTTTAAATATTTTTATTTAATTTATGAAATTGAAAATGCAGATATCGAATTATATTTGGCTGAATATTTTTGCAAAAACGAAGAAGAGAGAAAAGTGTTTTTTCTCATGTTTGAAACAATTTTCCAACTTGGAGTTGAAATTATAATTAGTGTTTTGAATATGTGTGAAAATAAGTATGATATTAGATATCTAGGCACTAAAAACCCACTCTTTCAATTTAAAATTAATAACGAATTAATTTCTCAAATGATCATTCAAGTATTTGAAAAATCTATCTAAAATCACATTTATTTCTTTCAGAATTCAATTATTATTATTATTATTATTATGTTAAAAATCACTAAAACTTTATTCTCTTCTAGTTGACATGTCATATTATATTAAAGTCCCATTCTCCTTAGTCATAAATCGTGATGAACATCGATCTTTTCTTAATTTATTTTTTTTATTTATCATTTATGTTCAATATTTCTATTAAAATTTGATTAATTTAGATTCGCACAAAATAAAACCTCATTTTAAAGAATAACTCTATGAAAAAAATTCAAATTCGAAACAATTACTATTGTGTCTAAAAAGACCAAAGTTACAGTTAATAATAGGCCGCCGAATGTGGTGACAACTACTCTTAACCTCAAGTCGTCACCGCTTACGTTAATTTCACAATAAATGTGTGGTATTTTATTTGGAATTTGATCGATTAATTTGAATTCATATTAGATTTTTATTTTTTTCAATTTATGCTCAAATCAGAAATCTCTATTAAGGGTGAATGAATTTTATCAGAATCTCTTCACAATCGTTAATAATTTAAAAAAAAATTAAAAAATTATTCTTCACTTTTTTCCCCCACTTGCATGCATGTGAGTAGAGTTGGAGCTAAGTGAGGGTTCGTGGGTTCGGATGAATTTAATTGCTTTATGTTGTATTTTATTAGAAAATTAAATAAATATAATGTATATTATATTGTGAACCCCTAACAAAATTGATTGACGGTTCAATGATAAGGAAGGGGCCACGGAAATGCTTTACACACTATTGTTCTGGGTTTGGAAATATTTTCTCTTATGTCCTAAAATTTAGAACCTCAAACTCGTAACCCTGACTCTACCTCTATAAGTGAGATACTAGATTTTTTTTTTCAAGAAATAAAAACAAAAGTGAATCATGTGGGTAAGAAGAACAATATTTTTCAATCGTGCCTATAGTTGTTCATGCAACTATTGTGACGATTATCTATAACTAAGTGTAAGATTATCTATTAATTTAATAAAATGAATAAATATTATTGGACATCTTAAAATAATACTTCCTCTGTCTCTAATTAATTACTTGTCCACTTTTAAATTGACACACTTATTAAGAAAATAATTAATGACATAGTGAATTTACCATTTTACCCCTATTAATTATGAAGTGGATTAAAAGTTTAACATTTTTAAAAGTAATTAATCATTTAATTAAGGATATAATAGATAAAAATAAATTATCTTTTCTTCATTTATAGTAATTAGGGATAACTATAAAAATAAATGAATAAATAATTAAGGACAAAAGAGTATATTGAACTATTATTGAACGCAGTGAGTATATAATAACAAAATCATAGCCAAAAATAGATGGGATAGTTATTACTATCCCAACAGAATGCATTCATCACATGTAGGACATTTGCTTACTAAATTGAGCCCCCCATGTCACAATCCACATGTTAGATTGGGTTATCACTAGGGGTGTTTATTCGATTTTTTGGTTTGATTTTATATTATTTGGTTTAGATTTTTTGATTTTTTGTTTTGAAGAAGTGTAATCTAATTCGAACTAAAATAAATTTGATTTGGTTTGATTTTTCTCTTTTTGGTTTGGGTTTTTTTGGTTCGGTTAATCGGTTATGTCAATAATTAGAAACATAACATAGTTATAATTATAATATTTAATTTCTTAAATATACTTTTTAATATAAATCACAAGTAAAACATAAAACACAATACTTAAAAGTATATCAATTATAGGTATCCAAACATAAAAAAAATAAACTAAATCATAATGAAAATAACTAAAAAGGGACAAAAGTGGTTAACTCCAACTTAATTCTAAACATATATATATAAAATTCGGTTTTTTCGGTTTTCATTTTTCTAAATCCGAAACCAAACCAAAAAAACAAACAAAGTAAATTATAAATCCAAAACCAAACCAAAAATTCAAAAAACCAATCCAAATTAGAATTCGGTTTGATTTTTCGGTTTAATCTAAATAGTGCACACCCCTAATTATCACGTGTTCACGCTTTACCTATTCATCGTATTAAAAATATTTTTTATTTAAAAAAAAATTAAAGATAATTTATTTTTATATATCTACTAGAACTTGCATCAATGAATTAGCTTGAAACAAAAAATAACTTTAGATAAAAAGGAAGAAATTATTATCAAGATCCTAAATAATTTAGTAAAACAAAATATATACTAACAAGTCATTTTGTAGACGATTTGTAGCTCCGATGTGACAAACTATGAAAATGTAGCGATGGATGGATGAAAATTTATAATTTACTGAGTTAAGTTGAAGATGGAGACCATTTATTACTTTTGTGCTCTTTGTTCTAGTTCTTTCCGTTTGCTTACATTATTTTCTATTTCATTTTTTGCCTCGATATGTCAAATTAATAAAATAATACAATTAATAAGGTGTCCTCCACTGAGTTATGCTTATTGGGTTTTTTTTAAAAAAAATTATACATGGAAGCATGAAAAATTAATTGAATACTTTAATGTAAAAACATTATCTTCTATATTTTAGCTAGGTAATAAACTCGTACTTCGCGCGGGCATAAATAATTTTTCTAAGCTTTTGAACAACCTTTTCAATAATAGATTGTTATAAGAATAAATAAATAAATTTTCATAGGTTTTAAAAACATTTCAACAGAAATTAAATGATTTGACATTATCACATATCTCAAGAATTGTAGATATATAATAAATGATTAAAACTATCTTGATATCTAATCATTTTTATCTTTTACATAATTTATCATAATAAATGTTTGATGATATAATTGTCTTGTTAAAATTGAGTGATGTTTTTATGTAGCGATTAAACATCACTTTTTCTATTTTTTTTGTATATGAAAAATATAGAATCTGATAATTTTATGGTTAGAATAACTCCTTGTGAAAGTAAAATTATGTGAAAGTTTTCGATAATTAATATTAGTTATAAATAAGTTAAGACCGTTAAAAATGTACACCACAACAACATAAATAATTTTTTTAGAGACAATCTACTTGTCTGAGGTCAAATATTCACCACTTTTCGTTATTGTTACTTTATTGGTCTAACAAAATTTATAGAAGGAGAAAAATAAATTTTAAACGACAACAAAATAATATTGTTAACCATTTTAGAAATTCATTCTTCATTAAACTGATGCTTTGAAGGCCCTTCTAGATGCTTCCTCAATGCAACTTTACGACTTTTTCAGAAATATGTATGTATAATTTTTTCATTAAGAAAGTACAAGTAGATCAAAATGTTGGATTCTAGATTCATGTTAAAGAAATATTCTCGAACATTAAAAAATTAAAAATGAGTATAACCTAGATAACTCAAACACTCAACAATGACTTGGGACATAAAGGACAATAAATCTATGTTAATAGACATATCTTTTGTAGCTTAAGCTATTACTTTTATTTAGAGCAGGATTTATTTCATATTCTTCAAATTAAGCTTGCCGAAAATAGTCATAATTCACACAAAAAATATTTAGAAGAGCCGAATGAGAAGGAAAAAAAGAAAAACATTAAAATGACGAAAGCTTTGTCCAAGTAAGATCATATACATACCAAACGAAAGATAATCAATACAATTTTAAGGAGACCACAAAATAGCGAGAAAAACATACATTAAAGGAAGTAAACTATGAGATATCCAATGATGATAACAAATCATTCTAACCAGAAAAGTTCCCATGTTTTGAAATAACATACATAAAAATATTGACTAACACTTCAATCAACTTTCAATCCTTAAAGTACTCATAATATCCACTGATAAAATTTAGTAAAAATAGATAACAACAATGTAAAAACCAAAAAATATGGGCATGCAAAATTATTAACTCTCAGAGGATTTTCTAAAGAACACAAAATCTCATCCTTGTATGTGAAGGAATGACATTGTTGATGAAGAAATTATAGATTTGTAAGGGCTTTTTTTTTATTGTACCTTCAACAGTTCCAATAGAGAAAACTTGCTTGAATACTCAATTAATGTTTGTTATTTAATTTGTACTAACAAATATTTATAACAATAATTTTGCAGAAACATAAACAACAAAGTTCAAAGCATGTTGTCACGACCCGATTTCTCAAGTCATGATGGCACCTACTATAACCCACCAGCAGGTAAGCCAACCCGTAACCCGGAACAACAAGTAATGGGTCTGAGGGTAGAAACTAAACAAGAGTAGGCAATTAACAATATAAACAAGCGGAAGCAAACCAAAAACATATATACACATAAAG
>JAJOOO010016974.1:0-10544 GCA_029582685.1 Solanum piurae | reverse complement strand
AGGGTAGGGGTGAAAAAATAAAATTTTGAAGTTCAAAATATTTTTTTAAAATAAACATAAATTTTTTTTTGGGGGAGGGGGTGGGAGGTTGGTAGGGGGGTGGGTGGGAGGGGGGGCTGGGGGGGTCGATGGTAGGGGATGACAAAGGACATGTTGAAGCTGAAATTTGTGATTTGATGCATTAAAGTTCACATTACCAGTATGAGAGATTGGAATGGTATTACCATTACCCATGACGATCTCCTCCGAACCGTGGTAGTCTTGCGTAGTAGTTAGACTTTGTGTGTCTGAGGCAACATGGTGGGTGGCACCACTATCAACAATCCATGGAGTTGACTGGTTCTGGAGGTGTGCAGCATAATTAGCACGCGCTTGAAGATGATTGTGAGAACGTGTTTGGCAGACACGAGCAGTATGACCTCTACCATCACAGAGTTGGCAGTAGAGGTTGTTGTTGGAAGACTGCTGTTGTGGATTGTTGCGCCGAGGTTGCTGATTGTTACGCCAAGATTGATTACGATTTGGATTATTTTGTGCATTGGATCGTCGATTACTGTTTTGGTTATTGTTGGAGCCCTGACGGGTAGGAGTGGAAGCAGTCCCTTGAGTAAAGTTGGCAGTAATGGGAACAGAAGGTGTCTTCTTTGCTTCCTCATGCCGAAGGACAAGCTCCTGGTCAAGGAGCTTTTCATATAGTTCTTCATAGGTGATCGCCGAATCTCGAGCGCGGATAGCGGCTGAAATTTCTCGAAATTCAGATCCAAGACCAGTGAGAATCTTGACAATCAATTCTTCATTGGAGACAAGGAGCCAGCAGTTGCAAGTTCCTCACAAAGAGAGCAAACTTGATGGAGATAGTCTGCAACAGGACGAGAGTCTTTGGAGAGACGGGCTAGACGGTCTCTAAGACTAAAGATACAAGTTTGAGATTTATTTGCATAAGCAGTATGCAAGGCATCCCAAGCGACTTTGGCATTTGGAGCAGAAGCGACTGTACTGCCAATGGTCGCATCTACAGTTGCCAAGATAGCATTTTGTATAAGCTGATCTTGTTGAAACCAGGAAACATAGGCAGGATTGGATACTTCTAGGTTGTTTTCACAGACAGTTTTGGAAGAGATTGGGATCGATCCATCAAGATGACCAAAGAGGTTGTGTCCACGCATAAGCATGGACACCTGAGCCTTCCACAACGAAAAGTTATGGCTACCAGCAAGTTTGATGGGGAGTTGAGTAACCAGATTGAACTGGACAACAGTCTTTGAACTGGATATGTTGTCGGCATTGACGACACTTGTATTTGGGGTCATTTTTGGCTGGAGGTGTGCGGGCTGGGAGGGGAAAAAAAGGATCAAGCTTGTTAAAGCAATAGAGCTCTTAATACCATTAAGAGAAAGAGAAAAACTGGATGCGATGCAGATGAACTAATATGTATTGATTAATGTGTTGGCCTTTATATAGCCAGTGTATTACATACAAGGCTGAGAATAAAATAACAACTTAGAGAAGCCTACGTAATTACACTTCTAAAGATAAAAAGGTTGATAAGCAAAATAAAAAGAGTCCTACAAGTAAGAAGAGTCCTACAGGTAACAAAAGTCTTAGATGCTAGCCGTTATTAGTTTTCACTTAATCCTGATTAAAACCGATCAAGGTCAGTTTCTTTTTGTTATTAAGATTTGAGAGATCCCTTTAACTTTATGAATAATTAGTAGTACAATATATCTTTTTATAAATTAAGATAAATATTGTGCAAATAATGTTCTGTCACTATCTTTATTATTTCAATTATTTGATTTATTAACAAAAAACAGAAGAGGAGTATTGTTTTTTTATTATTGGTACTATTTTTTTTAATTATTGTTGGTACTATTATTTTAACCATATTATATTTCCTTATTTCCCTCTAAATGAAACAAAAAAAAATATAAAGTATAATTGTTTGGGCCAAATTGTGTCTTAGAGACAGACAAATTAGGGCACAACTTTATCTCCATTTGAAAAACTACTTTTCTACCGTGTTCTCTCTCCCTCTCGTTCCAACCGGAGTTATCTCTGTAAATTTTAAGGTAAATTCTCCTTTCCATTTTTTCAGTTTTGCGGCATAGAGTTACTTCAATTATCACTAAAACCAAAGTTTACATGGAAAAATAGATACTCTTTTTGGTCATTCAATTTCTTACTCGTTCAGAATGAACGTTGAAGAGTGTAATTCAGTAGTTGTTTTGGCTGTCAAGAAACAATTTTTTTTGTTGACAAAGTGGTTTTATCATGTGGGGTTTCCTCTTTTTTTTTTTGGGGTCGAATTTTGTGAGCATTTTATTATAATGTGGAAGTTTTAAATGAATCATTTTTAAGCAAAGAATTTGCAGATTGAATTGTTTTATTATGTGGGTTTCTGGGGAATGACCCGGAGGTTAGTTGGAGTTTTAATTGCATTCTGTGAGTATTTTATTATTATTATGTTAAGTTGTAAATGAATTATTTATAATCATAGGTTTGTAGACTGAATTGTTTTATCATGTGGGTTTGAGGAGAGTTAGAGGTAGACACGAGAAGTATTAGAGAGAGTGGTGAATAGATAGGAGATGACGTAGTTTTAGCGTGCTGAGGACATGATCTTAGATAGGAGGGTGCAAAGGACACAATTTGGGTAGAAGGTTAGTAGGTAGAAGTGTGTTGTGTCCATTTGTATTAGTGGTAGTATTGCTCTTGTAGTTTCATGTCGTTCAATTTCTGTTACTATCTGTTGTTCCTTATACCTCACCTCGATTATGGTATTGTTTTGTTGTAGTTTCTGTTATGTTACTATCTATTGTTTTTGTTATTAGTTGTTGTTTCTTGAACTTCCGTTACTTCTTTTTGGGATTGCTTTGGACTGTTTTTCCTTGAGCCGAGGGTTTATTTGAAACAACCTCTCTACCTATGAGGTAGGGGTAAGGTTTGCATACCTTCTACCCTCCCCAAACCCCACTTTGTGGGACCACTGGTATATTGTTGTTGTTTGAGAGTTTTTTTCCGTTTTTTCATAGAGAAAGATGAATAAACTTTAGCTGTCTATTTTAGTTGAAGTCTCTCGAAATAGTGAGCATTATGTTAAAATGTCGAAGAATGTACTCTTAAGTATCACTCTGACACATTGTTGGATGTTTAAGTGTTTAGCAGTTGTAATTAATCATGATTAAAATGGATCAATATCACCTTGCTTTAGTTAATTAAGACTTGAGAGATCCAATATTAAATCTCCTTACCTTAATGAATAATTAGTTACATGTCTTTTGAAATAAAGATTTTAATTTTGAAAAGTAGATTAGGTAACTCTTGTCCAAATAATGTCCGATCACTATCTTTATTATTTCAACCAATTTTATTTTGTTAACCAAAAAATATAGGAGTATTGTTTTTTATTATTGGTATTATTATTTTTAACCATATTATATTTTCTTATTTCCCTCTAAATAAAACAAAAACAAAAATAAAGTATAATTGTTTGGGCCAAATTGGGTCTTAGAGACCTAAAAATTAGGGCACAGTTTTATCTCCGTCTGGAGAACTGCTCTGCTTTTCCGCTGTCTCTCGTTCCAACCGGAGTTTTTTCTGTGATTTTTAAGGTAAATTCTCTCCATTTTCAGTTTCACGGAATAAAATTACTTCTAAAAACGCTGAAACTAAAGTTTACATGGAAAAAATTGATCAACTTCTTGGTCATTCAGTTTCTTACTTGTTCGGGATGAATGTTAAAGAGCGTAATTCTGAAGTTGTTTTGGCTGTAAAGGAATATTTTTTTTTGTTGATTGAGTGGTTTTATCATGTGGGATTTCTTTCTTTTTTGAAATAATGAACTGTTGGTCGAATTTTGTTGAATTCTGTGAGCATTTTTTGTTACGATGTTGAAGTTGTTTATGAATCATCTGTAAGCAAAGAATTTGCAGATTGAATTTTTTTATCATGTGGGTTTCTGGTTTTTTTTTTCCTGAAAGAATGATGAATGAATCATTTTTGGTCATTCAGTATCTTACTTGTTAGGAATGAATGTTGAAGAGTGTAATTCCGAAGTTGCTTTGGCTGTAAAGAAATAGTATTTTTTGGTCATTCAGTATCTTACTTTTTTTTTGCTTTAAAGAAAGATGAATGAACTGTTGTAAAAGTTGGTTGGATTTTATTGAATTCTGTGAGCATTTTATTATAATGTGGTAGTTATAAATGAATCATTTTTAAGCAAAGAATTTGCAGATTGGATTGTTTTATCATGTGGGTTTCTGGAGGGTGAATGACCCGGAGGTCAGTTGGAGTTCTTATTGAATTCTGTGAGCATTTTATTATTATGTTGAAATTGTAAATGAATTATTTATAACATAGAATTGTAGACTAAATTGTTTAATCATGTGGGTTTGAGGAGAGGTAGAGGTAGACTGGATAAGTATTAGGGAGAGAGGTGATTAGATAGGAGATGACGTAGTTTTAGCTTGATGAGGACATGACCTTAGAAAGGAGGGTGTGGAGGACACAGTTAGGGTAGAAGGTTAGTAGGTGCTAGGTAGAAGTGTGTGCTGTCCGTTCGTATTATTAGTTGTAGTAATGTTCTTGTAGTTTCATGTCCTTCGATTTCTGGTACTATCTTTTGTTCCTTATACTTCTATTGTGGTATTGTTGTTTTGTAGTGTCTGTTCTGTAACTATCATTGTTTTTGTTATTATTTGTTGTTTCTTGCACTTCCGTTACTTCTTTTTGGGAGTGCTTTGGACTGTTTTCCTTGAGCCGAGGGTTTATTCGAAACAACCTCTCTACCTATGAAGTAGGGGTAAGGGTTTGTGTACCCTCTACCCTCCCCAAACCCCACTTTGTGGGACTACACTGGTTATATTGTTGTTTGAGGGTTTTTTCCTTCTTTTTTTTCATAGAGAAAGATGAATAGACTTAGCTGTCTATTTTAGTTAGAGTCTCTCGAAATAGTGAGCATTATGTTAAAATGTTGAAGAATGTACTCTAAGTATCACTCTGACACACTGTTGGATGCTTAAGAGTTTAGCAGTTGCAATTAGCAAATAGCAAGATTGAAAGGAGCAGATATATGAGAAATGAAAAGGGAAACTGAAGAAGAAGAAGGGAAAATATCAAATTAAGAATCGAAAAGGAGAAAAGTTATTCATGAAAGAGAGACTTTACCCTTACAGTTCTGCAATGAATCAAGAGGTGTGTAAAATTCAAACTGCTAAACCAAATGATGAGGGTGTAAGTGAAAGAAAATGGATAAAAGTAGACTAAAGTTTAAATCTAAAACTTTAATTTAAAAGCTGAATGAATCTGAAGTTCAGTCTGTAAGTCAGGAACAACTCCGGTGCCACACGTAGTAAGAATTTGGTCATTGCCTTACACAAGCGAAGGGTTTGGATTTTGGATGGGGGTAGACTCTTTTATATCTTTAGAAAACTCAATATTTGCTATGAGAGAATGCATAATTAGGAGGATAAGTGTAGAATGCTGGTCCTCAAATTGTGTTAAATGACCTTTATCTTGTAAGTTGGTTTCTACCTAAAACAAAGTACTAAAAACTTTTTTCTGCAATTTTCTTTTTGTTCCAGTTAGTTGGCACGGATGAGTTCTGTAGATTTTTCAGTTTCCTGCTCTTTGGAATGCCATGTTCCCAGTTGCCACAATAGCATCCATATGATAATCAAACTCTATTTCTTTGAAGGTTGATGATGTGTATTAGTTTTGGATTTGATTTGTGATTAATTGTTTATTGGAAACAGCCTCTCTACCCCACAAAGTTAGGGTAAGGTCTGTGTACATCGTACCCTCCCCATATCCCACTTGTGGGATTACACTGGGTATATTGTTGTGACATTATAAATGATTTCATCTGAGAATTTTCTTCTAGTGTTCCATATTTCTAGCTGTCCAAGGAGTTCTGTGCTTCCCTATATACTAAATGATGATCTTCATACAGTATGACAGAGAGCCAAGCCTGCTCATTGCAGTCTCTTTATTGTTGTTATCGTGTTTAGAACACGTATGTTCTATGCTCCTCAACCTAACATATACAGCCTGATTGGTCGACCTAATATACAACCTAATATGATTTACTGTAGTGAGGTTTTAATTTCAGAAGTTTTCCTCATTTTACCTTCTGATATATATTATTTTATCTTCTTTGAGGTTTTGTACTCTTAAACCTAATTTTATTGTCATTCTGTTACCTTTTTTTTTTCCGGCAGGAGGTTGTAAGCAGATATGCCATCAGATACTGCCAGAGAAAATGCTTCTATAGCTAATTCCATAGTGACCGACTGCAAAAATGGAAGAAGGAATTTTGACGGACCAGGTAACCCTGATGCGAAATCTATTAATAATTCAGTTATCTGTGTGGGTTTTGTTTTGTTTTGTATTTATTTTTATTTTTTGAGTAGTTTCAACTGTTGAGATTTATTACAAGGTTTCCTTGAATGTGTCTGCATGACAAAGACAAGGATGTGGTCATTTACACTGGCCCACAATTTAATATTGGTACAAAAGTTGTATGCTTCAAGTATCTTTTGGCTGGCTTTTCTATTCAACTGATGAGCAATAAGTATTCTTTAACGTGTTAGGGATGGCCAAACAATTCCAGTCTTTTCTACTTTGACTGGAGCTTCACTTGAGAATTAGAAAGAGCTTACTGAATTTGATAGAAAGGAGGTCCACTAGTTAGTAATTAGTGATGCCATGAAGAGCTCTAGTTACTTGCATGGTTTCTTGAGGCAGTAAGCTGGCTTGATATTATTAGGTCTTTCCACTAAACCACGTAAAACTGATACTAAGAACCTGTTTGATTTGGCTTAAAAAACTTAAAAACACTATTTTATTTTACCCAAACACTACAAAAGTGCTTAATAACACTTGAAATAAGCCAATCCAAGCAGGCTCTCTTTTCATAATTCAATTCTGCGTGTTGTTCATTTGTATGAACAGTCATGGTTGTCTTCGAGATTGTGTAGAAGTTTCACACCCTCCATGAATTTGTATGCGTAAAATGCAGAGATGGTTTAGATGCACAACTTTTATTCCCGTCCAATGAATGTGACACTTCAAGTATGTTTTGGTTGGAAATGCTATGAAGTTCATGGAGCAATAATACTGCATAACTTCATCATTTCAACACAATTTGTTGGAGAAGCAAAGGGTAAATTGAACGATAATTGTTACTTATTGATGAGAATAAACGCTATGGTTTTTTCCTTTTCTTTTTGTGTTAAAACTCTGTTGTCAACATCCTTTTCTAACATTCCATCAAGATTTTTGCCCTAGTCTCTAATTAGCCTAATAGTTCTTTATTCCACATGATGTCCCTCCTGAGTTGCCTTAACTTCTTCATAAGGACGTAATCTGGACTTCCAGTTACTTGATAATGTTGCCCCCATTAATGAAATTACCTTACTTTATAAATAAATTAGTGACGATACAAGGAGCTTCAGTTACTTGCATAGCTTATTGAGTATGTACAATCTGGCGTGGCCCTTGTCAAAAAAAAGAGTACAATCTGGCTTGGCATTAATTTGTTTACAATGTTATAAAAAAGATATGCGATTGTTGAGAAAGTTGAACCTACAAATTTATGGAGTACTTTACTTCTTAAGAATTGGAATCCAATTTCATGCCTTCATAATGAACCTGTGGTGTATATAAAGTTTGGAATCTTTTGATAAAACTTTCAACCTGTTGTCTTATTGGATTTTAATATTGCGAATCCTCATATATATCGTGCAGCATCCTTGATGATCAGTGTTCAGGAGCTAACTCCGTTTTGTCTAATTTCTTGTTAAATTCAACATCTTCTGACTGTAACCTTTATGAAGTTTCACACAGAAATAAAAAATAAAAAGAAGATATCTTGTAGCTTCGTTGTCCTTGACATGAAAGTTGTGGTTAAATGATAAGTATATGAATTACTATATACTGGTACATCAACATGATTCAAATTTAAATATGAAATCTTTTCTCAGATAGTTCAAGACTCGGAGTAAATGAGGATACCAATCGTTCTATAGCAGAGGAGCTCACAGTTTCATCTCCGCCGACTGGAATTTCAAGTGCAATTGAAAAGGGTAAAATTTTCAACCTGTTGTCTTATTGGATTTTAATATTGTTTGACAAGTAGTGGGAATGACAATACGTAATCCACTCCCTCTCTCTCTCTTATCTCTCGCCTTCACTTTGGGAATAACAGGTTTATTGTGTTCTTAAAAAGTTCACTTATTTTATCTCAACTTCAGGTAATGACTCCATGAAGTTCTTTCAGTTTCCACTCCTTTTGGTGCATTCTATGTCATTTTAGTAACTAGGAGGTGCTACATGAGTGTATATGTGTTAATTATAATGCATTACCTCGTGAATTGATTGTCCTCTATGTTCTTATTCATGAAAAATACTGCAATCCAACTTCTTGCCAAATTTTGCTTATTGAATCTTAGATTCGTAATTTTTTTATTTTTTTTGAAATAGGTAACTTTGAATTATATCACAAAACAGTACATGGGTTGTACTGAAACCATTATATACAAATGTCTCCTTTTCCACTTGTTTTAGTGTATATTGAGCCTAAAACATCAATTACCAATACAATGTCATTGGAGTATACCTGATTACACCAACAACATAACAATAAAATGCAGTTTAACTTGACTTTCTGGACATAACAATAAAATGCAGTTTAACTTGACTTTCGTAATTATTACGTAGTAAATTCGCAGAAATAGGCTGTATGCTCATTCATTTTCTTCTAAAAAATGTTTTGAGTTGTTGGAACTTGATGATTGATTTCTATGCACAAACAGTTCGAGTTAATTCCTATGCTTGCTATATTGTTTTTGGTTGTGAATAATGCTTATTTTTCTTTACTGTAAGTTTGCTACTATTTTCTGGGCTGTTTTATATGCGAATCCTCATAGATATCGTGTAGCATCCTTGATGATCAGTGTTAGCTAACTCCGTTTTGTCTAATTGCTTGTTAAATTCAACATCTCCCGACTGTAACCTTTATGAAGTTTCACGCTACCTGATCACAGAAATAAAAAATAAAAAGAAGATATCTTGTAGCTTCGTTTTCCTTGACATGAATGTAGTGGTTAAATGATAAGTACATGAATTACTATATACTGGTAGATTAACATGATTCAAATTTAACTATGAACTCTTCACTCAGATAGTTCATGCCTCGGAGTAAATGAGGATACCAATCGTTCTATAGCAGAGGAGATCACAGTTTCATCTCCGCCGATTGGAATTTCAAGTGCAATTGAAAAGGGTAAACTCTATAGCATAAGATATTTTGTAATCAAGAGTTTGAACCATGAAAATATCCAATTATCAGTAAACAGAGGGATTTGGGCTACTCAAGCCATGAATGAGGCCATTTTGGATGAAGCATTTCATGTAAGTCGTTTTTCCTTTTATATCCCCATGAGTATTATAATATAATGACCATCTGTAATATATATATATATATATATATATCTTACAATACAACAAATGCTTGTGTTTATTTTGCGGGCAGAATTCCAGCAAGGTTATACTAATATTAAGTGTCAACATGAGTGGGTATTTCCAAGGGTATGCCCGAATGATTTCTTCTCTCGGTTTGAGAAGAGACCAAGTTTGGAGTCAAGGAAATGGTGGTCGTAATCCTTGGGGTCGAAGCTTTGAAGTGAATTGGCTGCGATTGTATGATCTGCCTTTCCAAAGAACTCTTCACCTTAAGAATCCATGGAATCCATACAAACCAGTCAAAATTAGTAGAGATTGTCAGGCATGGGTTATATTCTTTTCTTAGTACTATTCACTTATTTTTTCAATATACTCTTGTTAGTAAAGAGGCTTTTATGACCCTGGTACATGTATTGCTGTCAGGTAACTACCTCCATATATTGGTGAAGCTTTATGTGTGCTCCTTGATGGACAGGACGCTTTGGATGTTGATTTGAAAAAGTATAGCCCTTTCCTCGAAAACTTAAAATAGTGTGCTCCCGTTCCATTATTTGGAAACATACAGCCTTTTCTCAAAATTGAATTAGTGCTAGAGTTGTGGAAAAATTGGTCCAAATGATTTTTCTCTTCATAATTGTTATTGGCTCATCCAGGGATATCTTTGCAAGGATCTATCTTCTAAAAGGCCATATGTAGAGCCTTCACTGCATCTTGAAGATCAATACTGTAATACATCTCTGATACCTAATGGGACCATGTTTTATCCCTTTTTACTCTACCAACATCAAATTGATGCTAGTAGACTTCACGTAGCACCTCAGAGAATAAATGGTGTATTTTCTGCTGAGGAGTCAGCCATTGCATCAGGTGAATCAAAGTCGAGACAGTCGAGGCATTCACAGAGGAATAGAAGCCTTGCTAATCTTCATGTAGACACTGACATGGGTCCTCAAATTAACATGTGGGGATTGCCGGCAGAAAGGAGCCCACTTGCTAGTAATTTGACTGAAGATGACATTCTTGAAATGGTTTGTGTTTCCTGTCTTACCATTATTTATTTAGAAGTTCTCGTCTTACCCTTA
>JAJOOO010016972.1:0-10544 GCA_029582685.1 Solanum piurae | reverse complement strand
ATTGATTCTATGGTTGACCAGTACGGGCCGTAGATCACTCCAACAGTTTTAAGTAAGGGTGTTATGGTCTTTTTCCACCCCTTGTAAACCTAAACCCCAATATTTTTACACCTAATTAAGGGGTTTAACAGTGTTAATCAATCCTTTTACGTTCATTAACACTCTCAAGTCTTAGAGCAAGGATCCAAGAGGAGAAAGTTAGGATTTATAAGTCAATCTCTGAGTTTCATCAAGAACTTTGTTCTTCCAGGTATGTAAGGATATTCATAGTGATGGATTGAGTTTTTCCTCATATCCTACATCTTAACTTAGTTTGTAAGAGTTAAATCTAGGGTTATGCTCTTAGTTTTGAGAATCTATTATATGAGTCGAGTTATTGTTCATGAATTCTAAATTCTTGATTATGAGTTGCACTATATTATGATTTGAGATCTTTGAGTTATTATTCAAGTTAATAATCCCACATGAACCCTACTTTTTGAGTTTTGATTGAGAATCTTTAAAAGAAGCACCCATTCTTAAATTGATTTTGAGAAGTTAGCATGAGTTCAAGAGCAAATTAAAGTATAAATTCTAATTTTGAGAAGAGATTAAGGGAACTATATGATTCCCAAATGTATCATATTTTCATAAATAAAGAGTATTATTTTGAGAAAAGTAAAGAGTTTTCATAAAGTTTGAGTACAGAGCAGTTACCTCTTAAAGAGGTGCTTTTGAGAACTTATCTCAACCAGAGAGTATTTTTACATTAAGCACACACACACACACACACACACACATATATATATATATATATATTAAGAGTAGTATTGAGCATTGATTTGGGTAAGAATTCAGATAACTCATAACCCCATAAACCACGTAGCTAGTGTGGGATAGGATCATACCGACTTTCGAGAGACTCTTCACTGCCTCTGAGAAAGCCTATTAGATAAATCCATGAGTTGAGTTTGTTTTAACCCCGGCAAGGTATAGGATAGTTTTGGCAACATGGATGAGGCGTTGTATCATCACGAAGCTCATACTGATGATTGTCAATTAGAGGATCTCCCATATAGAGTAAAGAGTATTTTACTATCATATTTCTATATGTACAGTTCATTGAGTTAGCATTTCATTTGTAAATATTTTAAATGATTTTATCTCTACTTATGCTTTACATTCAGTTGAGTATCTTGCTTTAGCCTCTTCAGTTCAGCTATTTATTTTCCTCAACTATATATGTTGGTATATTGAATGTACAAATGTCATTGGACCTATATCTTTTTATGATGCAGTTGCACCTCTTGCTAGCTTTGGTGAGTCTTTCTTGTATTCCGGAGGACTCAACTTTTGTCTTTCAGTGTAAAAGTTTTGAGGTGTCGAGGGTCTTGTCCTGACATCCATGTTGAACTATAGAGGCTTAATAAATAGTTAGTGTTGAGTTTCTTTCCACATTTACTTTGAACTATTTTTGCAAACAATTATTATTTTCATATAATTTTGAGTATACTATTTTGAGCTAGTTGAGAAGTTTTGAGACTTTTAAATTTAAATTTTGTTTTAAAGCTTAAATCTACTTTAGTTAGTCTTTCGCTAAGTAGGCAGCCAGGACAAGAATTCTCTTAAGGATAAAAATTAGTTCTCGAGTTCTGGCCACATCTAGGGTGTAGGCTCGGGATGTGACAACTTGATATCAGAGCACAAAGTTCAAAATTCCTAGGGTATCTATGAAGCCATGTCTAGTAGAATCCTTCTTATCGGTATGAAGCGCGCCACATCTATAATGAGGAAGCTACGACATTTAGGAACTTTTCACTTTCTTTTTACTCCTATTTGTGCAATAGAGTTCAACTCTATAAAAGTTTCTTCTAACTTGTGCTTACGTGTATCTTTTCAGATCATCCCTTCACAAAGAAATGTCAGAGGGCATCCTGCTAAGAGGAATGTAACCACCAGTTCAATATGGACCAGGAGACCCCAATGCACCAGTAGTGCAACCTCCTCAGGGCACATCACAAATGTTGAATTTAGAAATGTGATTCAGATGTTGACTCAAGTGATGAAAACAGTGGTTGGTCATCAAGGAGTCGACCGTCAGGATGTGAAGAGTGCGAGAGTTTCTAAGAATGAACCCTTCAGAGTTCACTGGGTCAAAGGTCAGTGGGGATCCAAAAAACTATGTGGAAGAGCTTTAGAAGGTGTTTGAGGTTATGCATGTTGTTGATGCAGAGTTGGTGGAGCTGTCTTCTTATCAGCTCAAGGGTGTTGCGAGGATTTCCTACGATCAGTGGAAGAAGACTAGGGGAGAAGATGCACCACCCTTGTAACACCCTGTATCTGAAAATAGACCTTAAAACATATTTCCAGAAGTTGCAGGTGCAACTCACGGACCGTAGGGTGATCCACGGCCCGTGCTGGTGGTCCGTGGTTCACATATGCAACCCTCCACCCAGAACTTAGCCCCTAAATTTGTCTAAGGATCGACCCACGGCCGAAACCACGGATCGTAGGTCAGACCACAGACCGTGGTCCGCGTCCGTGGATCAAACCCCCAGAAACCAGCCTCCAGTACTAATCAATGGTTGACCAGCACGGACCGTCAGTCGATCGACAGTTCGTCAGTCCCGTCCGTTGGTGACTCCGACAACAGTTAAGTCGGGGGTCTTTTGGTATTTTCCTAATTTGTTGGACCCCTAAACTACGTCATTTAAACCGTAAACTACACGGTTTTGGTCAGTTTTAGCCTAAAAACTTAACTAGAACTTACCTAAGTCAGATCATTCATCAAAACTTAGAAAAATTAGAGCATAAGAGGAGAAAGAGGTCAAGAACCCTAGTTCAAGAACACAATAAGATTCCATCAGTTCCAGCCCCTAAATCGAAAGATTTCTCCGTGGAATTAATCACCTGGTATGTGGGATTTCACTAGTGGGTTCCTTTCGCCCATTTGGTCCCTAGAATTCAGTCAGATTCTTGATTCCCTTATTATTATTTAGACCTAGAGTTTCTAGAACTTCAGGAGATCAGTATAAATTAGTTAATTTAATAATCCAAATCAGATTATCATGTTGTTACATCGTTTCTTGTATGAATTTCAGAACCCTAGCTATGTAGTTCTTTAGTTCTTGAATTACACATGCTAGGTCAGATATTATAGTTATTTTAGATATGCATGCCTCCGTTTTTGAATGTTTCATTATTAGTATATTAATGTTGCATTCTCAGTTAGCATGTCAGTATTTTGAGCTATCTAGTATATTACAGAATTTCAGTCATAACTTGTTAATTACTTAATCAATTAGGAGAAACTTAATACCGAGTTGGACTAGGGTCAGTCACCCTCATAGTCCCAGAACTACGTGCCCCCGTAGGTTGTAAGTCCCCTCTGTGGGCATCATTTTAGTGATCACGCCAGTCATACCTTTATACCCTTGGTAAGGTATATTGGGTCCTCTCGATGGGGCCTATACATTGGAATCCACGTTTAGCTCACATGGTTTTATGTCGGTTATTGATAGCTCCCATAGTTTAGTCAGACTCTATTGCATTGACCATATCATCAGTACAGTTCAATATTCAGTCTCAGCATGTTATAAATTTGATCATTGGATTCAGATATTTTATGTTAAGCATTCTCAGTTCAGTATCATATCTATATCGTATCATTGCTCAGTATATGCTTTGGTTCTATTATGATTATTATTCAGCTTTACATTATCCTGCATGCTCAGTACCTTTAAAGTACTGACGCATACTCTGTGCTACATCTTCTCGTGATGTAGATTCAGGTACTTAACTTCCAGATCACGCATAGATCGGTTCTCGATCTCCAGTTCAACAACATCAGTGGTGAGTCCTCATTCTTTGAGGATGAGTGACATGATTGTATTTTATGCTTTTAGTCTTTAGTTTCAGTTTTGCTAGATTTAGCTGGGGCATGTCCCAGCATCTCTAGTCACTTAGAGACTTATTTCAGACATAGTTATATTCAACTTTTACATTTGAGTTTGACCTTCCAGTTGTTTTTAAACTCTCAATTATCATATATTCAGATTTAGTATATGGGCATTCCCCATCATTTAAGATTAATCTCATAATTAGCTTCCACACAGTATTTATTGCTTTAGTTTACTATTAGTATGCTCATGTTATACCAGCAGGGTTAGCTTGGGGTCACTCGTGTCCACGTCCAGGGGGTAGCCTTGGGCGTGGCATACTTGTTATCAAAGCACTAGGTTTAAGAGTCCTAGGATGTCTGAAAAGCCGCACTAAGTAAAGTCTTTTTCATGGGTGTGAAGTGCACCACATCTAATGCGATGGAGGCTATGAAGTGTTGTAGGAAAACTTCACTTTTTTTATATTATTATCATGCGTTGGTATGATCTCCTTTCTAATCCATCATTATGCGCTTAAGATCATGCCTCCTCGTAGAGCTTACGCATGGAATGATAATGCACACAATGCTAATGCAATTCCTCTAGTCCCAGACCATAAGGTTTCGAACGCAGAGTTTCAGAATGTCATTCATCTTTTGGCTCAGAGTATGACCAACCAGAACAATCAGCAAGTTCCAGATCCTACTAATAGAAATGGTGGATCAGTGGCAGCTAGGGTTCGAGATTTTGTAAGGATGAATTCGCTTGAGTTTTAGGGTCACAAGTTGGTGAGGACTCACAGAACTTCAATGATGAGGTTAAGAAAATCTTTGGAGTGATGCAAGTGACTGGTAATGGTAGGGTTGAGTTGGCATCCTACTAGCTTAAGGATGTGGCTCACATATGGTACACTCAGTGGATAGATCCAGGGGCTACTCTTACCTTTGTAACTCCTAATATAGCAGTAATCTTATGTGTCAGTCCATAAACTCTTTCAGAACCCTTCCCAGTCTCTACTCCAGTTGGTGACCCAGTTATAGCTAGACCGGTATACATAAATTGCCCTGTCACAGTCTCCCATAAAGTCACCTCAGCAGATCCTGTAGATTTAGAAATGGTAGACTTCGATGTCATTCTAGGCATGGATTGGTTACATTCCTGTTATGGCTCAGTCGATTATAGAACTAGGATTGTTCGTTTTCAGTTTCCAGACAAGCCAATCCTAGAATGAAAGGGTAGTAGCTTAGCGCCTATAGGTCGATTCATTTCTTACCTTAAGGCCAGAAAGATGATTTCTAAGGGTTATATTTATCATCTAGTTTGGGTTAAGGATTCAAGCTCTGAAACCCCAACTCTTGAGTCAATTCCTGTAGTTAATGAGTTCCCAGAAGTGTTTCCAGAAGATCTTCCCGGAGTTCCTCCCGAAAGGGAAATCGACTTTGGAATTGACATCCTTCCAGATACCCAGCCTATTTCTATTCCTCCTTACATAATAGCTCCAGCTAAGCTTAAGGAATTGAAAGAGCAGTTGAAAGACCTTCTAGATAAGGGCTTCATCAGACCTAGTATTTCCCCATGGTGTGCACCAGTGTTGTTCGTGAAGAATAAAGATGGTTCTCTCAGAATGTGCATTGACTATCGACAGTTGAACGAAGTCACAATCAAGAATAAGTATCCTATCCCCATGATTGATGACTTGTTTGACCAACTTCAGGGAGCTAGTCATTTCTCAAAGATAGACCTCAAATCTGGCTCTAATCAGCTTAGAGTCAGAGATAGTGACATCCCGAAACCATCCTTCAGAACTCGATATGGTCACTATGAATTGTAGTTATGTCATTTGGACTAACCAATGCTCCCGCAACTTTCATGGATTTGATGAGCAAACTGTTCAAGCAGTATTTGGACTTGTTCGTTATCGTATTTATTGATGATATCCTCATTTACTCTAGGAATAAGGAAAAACATGTGAATCATTTGAGGGTTATCGTACAAACTCTCAAAGATCGCCAGTTATTCGCGAAGTTTAGCAAATGTAAGTTTTGGTTGTAGTCAGTTTCTTTCCTTGGGCATATAGTGTCTAGCGAAGGGATCCAAGTGGATTCTCAGAAAATAGAAGCAGTGAAACAATGGCCCAAACCTACCTCTCCTACAGATATCAGCAGTTTCTTGGGTTTAGCTGGTTATTACAGAAGGTTTGTGGAAGGATTTTCATGCATAACCTCTCCGTTGACTAAGTTGACTCAAAAAAAGGTCAAGTTTCAGTGGTCAGATGATTGTGAGAAGAGCTTCACAGAACTAAAAACTAGGTTGACTACAACTCATGTTTGACTCTACCAGACAGTTCAGACGGTTATGTGATATATTGTGATACGTCCAGAGTCGGCCTAGGTTGTGTGCTGATGCAGCGAGGTAAGGTTATAGCTTATGCTTCTAGACAACTTAAGGTGCATGAGAAGAACTATCCAACTCATGACCTCGAGTTTGCAGCAGTGGTGTTTGCACTTAAGATTTGGAGACATTACTTGTATGGTGTTCACGTAGATGTGTTCACAGACCATAAGAGCTTTCACTATGTGTTCACCCAGAAAGAGTTGAATCTTCTCCAGAGGAGATGGCTTGAATTCCTCAAGGATTATGATATGAGTGAGCATTACTATCTTGGTAAGGCAAATGTAGTAGCAGATTCTCTTAGTAGACTATCTATGAGTAGTGTAGCACATGTTGAGGAATAAAGAAAGGAACTAGCAAAGGATGTTCACAGACTTGCTCGCTTAGGAGTTCGTCTTATGAGCGTATGAGATAGTGGTGTAACAGTCCATGGGTCAGATTCTTCATTGGTAGCGGAGGTTAAGGAAAAGCAAACAATGATCCAATATTGCTTCAACTAAAAGGTGCAGTCCATCAACAGAGAGTTGAGGTTTTCTCCCAAGGGGGAGATAGTGTGCTTCGCTATCAGGGTCGATTATATGTGCCTAAGGTGGGTGAGTTGATACAGCAGATTCTTGCAGAAGCCCATAACTTGATATATTCTATTTATCCAGGCGCTACTATGATGTACCGTGATCTGTGGGAAGTCTTTTGGTGGAATGGTATGAAAAGGGATATAGCAGATTTTGTGGCTAAGTGCCCTAATTGCCAGCAAGTGAAAGTAGAACAGCAGAAACCAGGAGGTATGACTCAAGAGATCAACATTTCTACTTGGAAGTGGGAAGTGATCAACATGGACTTCATTATAGGTTTACCTCGTACTTGTAGACAACATGACTCCATTTGGGTGATAGGTGATAGAGTCACTAAGTCTGCACACTTTTTGGCTATTAAGACTACAGACTCGGCGGAGAACTACGCCAAGCTTTACATTAATGAGATAGTCAGGTTGCATGAGGTTCTTTTGTCTATCATATCGAATAGAGGTCCTCAGTTTACCTCTCATTTTTGGAAGTCATTTAAGAAAGGTCTTGGTACTCAGGTTAATCTTAGCACAACATTTCATCCACAGACGGATGGTCAGGCAGAGCGTATCATTCAAACCTTAGAGGACATGTTGAGATTTATGTGATCGGCTTCAAGGGTAGTTTGGATGATCACCTCCCTCTTATAGAGTTTTCCTACAATAATCGTTACCATTCCAGCATATAGATGGCCCCTTATGAGGCATTGTTTGGGCATAGATGTAGATCTCCAGTTGGTTGGTTTGAAGTAGGTGAAGTAGCCTTGATAGGGCCAGATTCAGTTCATGATGCTATGGAGAACGTGCAACTCATTAGAGATAGACTTAAGATAGCCCAGAGTCGCTAGAAGTCCTATGCAGATGTAAGGAGAAGGTAGTTAGAGTTCCTAGTTGATGATTGGATTTTCCTGAAAGTGCCACATATGAAAGGGGTGATGAGCTTTGGCAAGAAAGGAAAGCTCAGTACTAGATATGTAGGCCCTTACAAGATCTTGAAAAGGGTTGGTAAAGTGGCATACGAGTTAGAGTTGCCAACAGAACTAGCAACAGTGCATCCGGTCTTCCACAGTTCGCTATTGAAGAAGTGTGTGAGTGATTCTGCATCTATTGTACCCTTAGAAAGTGTGGTTGTGAAGGATAGTCTCACTTATAAAGAGGTACCAGTTGAAATCCTTGATCGTCAGGTTCAAAGGTTGAGAAATAAGGAAGTCGCTTCAGCCAAGGTTTTGTGGAGGAGTCAGTCCGTAGAGGGAGCTACTTGGGAAGCAGAAGCAGCCATGAAGGCCAAGTATCCTCGCCTTTTTCCTTACGATTCCATTCCAGCTTGAGGTAATAGTTCCTCTTCAGTTTTTCAGTCATTCATGTGCAGTTTCAGTCTTAGTATCATGTTCCTTCAGTTTGTACTTGCATTTTCAGTGTATTTGCATGTTCTTGGAACTTAGTTCAGTCAGAAATCAGTTTTCAGTGTTTAGTGGTAGGCTTGTAACTTTTTCCCTCCATTTTAGCTAGTTTAGTCTTCATTCGAGGACGAATGTTCCCAAGGGAGAGATAATGTCACACCCGTATCTGAAAACAAACATTAAAATAGATTTCCAGAAGTTGCAGGTGCAACACATGGACCGTAGGCTGACCCACGGCCGAACCCACGGACCGTAGGTCATACCACGGACCGTAGTCCGTGTATGTGATTCACACCCCCAGAAACCAGCCTCCAGTACTGATCGATGGTTGACCAGTACGGACCGTCAGTCGATCGACGGTCTGTCAGTCCCTCCCGTCGGTGACTCCGACAACAGTTAAGTCGGGGGTCTTTTCATCTTTTCCTATTTTGTTAGACCCCTAAACTACGTCATTTAAACCCTAAACTACACGGTTTTGGTCAGTTTTAGCCTAAAAACTTAACTAGAACTTACCTAAGAAAGATCATTCATCAAAACTTAGAAAATTAGAGCGTAAGAGGACAAAGTGGTCAAGAACCCTAGTTCAAGAACGCAGCAAGATTCCATCAGTTCCATCCCCAAAATTGAAAGATTTCTCCTTGGAATTCGTCACCAGGTATGTGGGATTTCACTAGTGGGTTCCTTTCACCCATTAGGTCCTTAGAATCTAGTCAGATTCTTGATTCCCTTATTATTTTTTAGACCTAGGGTTTCTAGAACTTCAGTAGATCAGTATAAATTAGTTACTTTAATGATCCAAATCAGATTATCATGTTGTTACATCGTTTCTTGTATGAATTCCAGAACCCTAGCTATGTAGTTCTTTAGTTCTCGAATTACACATGCTAGGTCAGATATTTCATATATACATGCCTCAGTTTTTGAATGTGTCATTATCAGTATATTAATATTGCATTCTCAGTTAGCATGTCAGTATTTTGAGCTATCTAGTATATTACAGAATTTCAGTCATAACTTGTTAATTACTTAATCAATTGGGAGAAACTTAATACCGAGTTGGACTAGGGTCAATCACCCTCATAGTCCCAGAACTACGTGCCCCCATAGGTTGTAAGTCTCATCTGTGAGCATCATTTTAATGATCACGTTAGTCATGCCTTTATACCCTTGGCAAGGTATATTGGGGCCTCTCGATGGGGTGTATACATCAGACTCTACATTTAGCTCACGTGGTTTTAGGTCGGTTATTGGTAGCTCCTATAGTTCAGTCAAATTCTATTGCATTCACCATATTATTAGGATAGTTCAGTATTCAGTCTCAGCATGTTATAAATTTGGTCATTGCATTCAGATATTTTATGTTAAGTATTCTCAGTTCAGTATCATGTCTATATCATATCATTGCTTAGTATATGCTTTTGTTCAGTTATGATTATTATTCAGCTTTACTCTATCCTGCATGCTCAGTACATTTCAAGTACTGACGCATACTCTGCGCTACATCTTCTCATGATGTAGGTTCAAGTTCTCAGCTTTCAGATCACACATAGATTGGTTCCCGATCTCCAGTTCAACAATATCAGTGGTGAGTCCTCATTCTTTGAGGATGAGTGACATGATTGTCTTTTATCCTTTTAATCTTTAGTTTCAGTTTTGCTAGATTTAGCTAGGGCATGTCCCAGCATCTCTAGTCAGTTAGAGGCTTATTCTAAATATAGTTAGATTCAACTTTAGCATTTGAGTTTGACCTTCCAGTTATTGTTAAACTCTCAGTTATCATATATATTCGGATTTAGTGTAAGGGCATTCCCCATCATTTTAGATTTATCTCATGATTAGCTTCCGCACAGTATTTATTTCTTCAGTTTACTATTAGTATGCTCATGTTATGCCAACAGGGTTAGCTTAGGGTCATTCATGATCCTAGGTCCCGTGTCTGCGTCTAGGGGATAGCCTCGGGGTGTGACAACCCTTAGGTTGGACAGTGTTTGAAAATGCATTCTTGGGGTGTTTATTTCCCCGAGAGCTAAGCGAAACAAAAGTGAGGGAGTTCCTCAACCTGAAATAGGGGACTATAAGTGTGCATGAATATAGCCTCTAGTTCACGCAATTATTCCGCTATGTCCTGGAGATGGTGGCTGATATGAAGAGCATGATGAGTTTGTTTGTGTTTAGACTCTCTCGCCTATCGAATAGGGAGGGTCGGGCAGCTATGTTGAAAGGAGACATGGAAAATCTAGTCTCATGATTCATGTGCAACAGGTAGAGGAAGATATGTTGAAGGACAAAGAGGAGTTTCACAATAAGAGGGCCAAAACAACAAGTTATGAAACT
>JAJOOO010016945.1:0-10176 GCA_029582685.1 Solanum piurae | reverse complement strand
CATCATCTTCACTCTTATTTCTTCAAGCATAGTAATGATGGTCTTGTGTCTAGCAGCCAAGATCCATGCATTAAAACACTCAGACATGTTGTTGTCTAGAGAGTCACACTTTACTTCAGTATTGAAGTAAACTTTGCACCAAAAATTAATGTTGTAGTACATTAAGTTATCCATCATTTTTCTGGACCTAACAACTTCATCTTCTCTATATTGTTCCTTAATTGAGACTCAAATGTACTCTTAGCTATCTTCCAAAATTGTTGTCTTCTTTGAAGACCCCTCCAGTCCTTAGCCCAGTTAGCTAATATGTGTCTAGCACACATTCTATGTTCACACTTAGGTAATACATTTGCAATTGCTACAGACATTCCCTGCAATAGATGAAGATTAGGTCATAATTACATATATAAATTGAAAATTATAAAATAACTTCACATACCTTTTGCATATGTGTAATCAAGGTGAGACCTTCACCATCTCCAAGTCCCAGATCATCCCTTATGCATTTGACAAACATGGTCCATGTGTGTTTGTTCTCCTTTTCAACTACTGCCCAAGCAAGTGGCAACATCTGATTGTTACCATCCCTGGCACAACAACTAACAATTGGCCTTTACAAATACCTTTAAGGAAACAACCATCTAAGCCTATGCACTTCCTACAATATATTCATGCCTTCTTTAAAGAATCAAAACAGATGTAAAAACTCTGAAATATTAATTTGCCTTCTACATCAGGTTCACCAACTTTTACAACACAACTGGTCCCAAGATTGATCCTCAATAATTCATCCTTGTAGTCAAGTATTCTTCCAAATTCCATAACATGATCACCCATTATATCTTTCAATACTTTATCTCTTGCTCTTCTCACAGTAGTCTTGCCAGCATGAAGTTTTAAATTTTTCCTAATCATCTCCTGCAACTTGAAGACTCTTATGTTTGGTTGCTCAGTTATTCTTTCTTTGAAGACTTCAGATAAAAACTTTGCATTGCACAAGTAATTTCTAGTTGTCTTGTTGCAACTATGCTTTGGATTGTAAGTTTTTATCATGAAATTATTTGTTGTCTTGTCAAGACATCCAAACAAAAGCCATGGACAACCATCTTTGCATCTAACTCTAACTTTCTTTGGCTCATTCACCCACTTCTCCACCTGAACCCTCCTTCTAATTGCATATTTAGTTTACTGCTTGTCTAAATTCTTTCACATCTTTAAACAGCATGCCCAACTGCCACACAACTTTCTTTGCAGTAGGATCATGAATGATTTTTTGAGTTTTTGAACTCCTCTTTCTTGACAACTTTACCCTTCTTGATCTACCAGATTAATGTTCATCATCATTACAACACTCATCTTCATCTAACTCAAAAATATCATTATCAGAACTTGCAAATTAAGGCTCATCACCTCCTAGCCTTCCTTCATGACTTACTTTACCTGTTTCAGTTTTATCAAAACCTAGATCTGGTCCAGCTTCACCTACTGGTACCTCTTCATTGTCAGCTGCTACTATTTCCCTTCTTTTCCTCCTTTGAAAACTTCTCTTTTCAGCCCTCAACTCCCTAACCTCTTCATGTACATCACTACCATACTCTTCCTCATCATCATCTCTAACTAATTCAGCTTCAGACTCAACACTATCCTCAGTT
This sequence comes from Solanum piurae, assembly GCA_029582685.1. Classification (NCBI taxonomy): domain Eukaryota; kingdom Viridiplantae; phylum Streptophyta; class Magnoliopsida; order Solanales; family Solanaceae; genus Solanum; species Solanum piurae. The sequence continues at coordinate 8,524 of JAJOOO010016945.1, read as the reverse complement.
GAATAATCAGAACCCTCTACTTCTTCTTCTGAGAAATCAGGTCTAGCAGGACCAACATCTATATCATCATCAGTAGCACCATCTGCAGTAGCAGTACTGAAAGGAAGTGTGGTAGTGAAAGCAGGTGAGGTTGAAAAAGTAGCAACAGGGTCATCACTGTTTAAATGGTCTTCACCTACCCCAAAGTTAAAGTTTTCACTCTTACTAGGCCTTGTATTAAAAGCTGAACCATATTCTCCCATATCCACATGACTACCATTTTCTATTAACATGGGCTCCACAATTGCCTCATCAACCAAATGCCTAACAAATACCTCCACTTCATCCCCATCTTCCAAGGAACACATCATGTCTAAAATATCCTTATCATTATCAACGTCTACCAAAATGCCACTGTTAGGTGCTTTAATACTAAAGGTGCAAGTTGTACTATATCCGAATTCTCTAATATAGTCTTTCAACTCAAAATATGACATTTTATCTACATCAACATCCAAAAATTCTGTAACTTTCCACCATTATATATTGTTTCCTCACTACTTAAATCTAACACCCCACCATGGTACCACCTTAGAGTAATCAAAGTAAACCCATTCATCTCTTACCTAAAGGCAATAAAAAAAATAGAATAGTAATTATAGACATACTCTAACCTGAGGGCAATCCAAAAAATAGAATAGTACTTAAAAACGAACAGAATACAACACATTAGCAAACGAACAGAATACAACACAGTACTTAGGTTCTCTATGAACATAATCTAACATAAATACAACACAGTAGCATACTAGCAGCTTCTCTATGAACATAATATTAAGAAGAACATAAATACAACACTCCATGAACATAATACTAGACGAACATAATACAAAATTACGCGACTTAGACGAGAAAGGGAAAAACCTAATTTCATAAAAAATGTGGTATAATATGGTGTAAATGAACACCTAACACTATAATCGTAAGCCACACATAAGATTTCACACAATGTTGCTCTTAATTTCACAAATCAACAGAAACCCTAGGGGATAAATCACAAACTCAAAATAAGGGATAAAGAACTAACCTTTTACTAAATTAGTTGATAAATTACGAAATGAAGTTGACAATACACAGCAAAATCGTTCGATGATAGCAAATTTATTTGATGATCACCAGAAATGCATTGCTAATGGAGAAGGATTGAAAATGAGAAAGAAGGATTTTTTTTTGTTCTTTTACATTTTAGGAGGGAAATGGGGGAAAAAACAAGAAATGGGAGTTGAAGAGGAGCGGGACCCAGCGCGTGGAATCACACAGGCCTAATTATTTGGTTTATGTGTTGAGGTCAGCACTTAGGTGTGTAGAAAATAGATAAATATAAAGTTCAGGTGGGTAATAGGACACCCGTAAAGTTGGAGTGTGTAGTTGGGATTTCGGGTATAGGTTGGGGGGGTTTTAGACCATTTTCTCCTATTTAAATAATAAAGTTTGTAAGCTAATCAATTTAAATAAATTTATTAGTACAAATATAAAACATAAAACCAAGAAAATAAACAAAATGAAAGGATTTGAGGGGGTATTTTTGTCTTTACATATATTAATCCCATGGTATTAGATCCATGTATTACTAATACCACCAAATGGAAGGTATTAGTTATACACCCTATAATACCATGGAGGGTGTATAACTAATCCATGGATTAGTTATACATAGACCCAAAATTCCTACCAAACATAGTACTACATAATACCACACATAATACAAGGACTATTTCTCCTAATACTCTCTACCAAACGACCCCTTATAGTATCATTGACTAATGAGTAATTTCTTAACAAGAAATCTTAATAATACCACAACATTATACATATACTCTTATAGTATCATTGACTAATGAGTAATTTATGAACAAGAAACCTTAATGATACCGATACAGTATAAATATAGTAATTTAGTACTCCCACCGTTTCAAAAAGGATGTCCTAATTTGACTTGGAACAGATTTTAAGAAAGGAAAGAAGACTTTTTAATCTTGTGGTTCTAAATTAAGTCTTGTCAATTGTACCAAAATGCCCTTTAATCTTGTGGCCTTAAACATGCCACGTGGAAAAATGAAGTTAAAGTATTGCCAAAAAAATAAATGGGTTCATTCTTTTTAAAACATAATGAAAAGGAAATCGGGTCATTCTTTTTGAAACAGAGAGAGTATCACTTAAGCAAAATTATTAGCCTTAATGATACCAATACAATATATGATATTGATTTAGTATCAGTTAAGCAAAAATTATCAACCTTAATGAAGAGGGGGTATGTGCTGTAATTATTTATGAGAGAATGGATATTTCTTGAATTACTTTGGATTTGGGTATGAACATGTAATTATTTTAGGATTGTGTGGCCTATTTATGTAATTTTTCCTTTATAAATAGGTTTGGGGGGGGGGGGAGGGGTCTGACGCCCCAGCTTAAGATTAGAAGTCCCACATCGGCAAAACACATGAGAGATGTTGGGTATATAAGTAAGCAGACCTTACCAACTAGTGACGCGTTTTAAAGCCATGCGAGCCTAGACCCAAATCGGATAATATTACTAGCGGGTTGGGCCGTTACAAATGGTATCTAAGCCACTCTTGTGTCAGCCTTGTCGATGTGGGCCAGAGTTCAACTGAAGTAAATCCCGATAAGACGGGGCAAACCTCAGTGTTGAGTCTAGGAAAATACCATTCGGTGGGGCAAACTTTAGCGAGAACGTTGAGTCCATAGAGAGAGTGTATGTGACGCCCTAGCTTAAGATTAGAGGTCCCACATCGGCAAAACACATGAGAGATGCTAGGTATATAAGTAAGCAAACCTTACCAACTTGTAACTCTCCGGAAATCTAACGACCTAAGCTAGAGCCTATCATGTAACCTAATGTCCTAAAGAGGGTAAATGTCAAGATAAGTGTCGTAAACTAATTTCCCTAACCTAGTATTAGGGTGTTAGTCCATGAACGTCAAGATACGACTATAACGCCCGGAAACTAGTAAATTGAACTAGTGAGTTCTAGAGTTTTGTAGTGAGGTTTTGGAGTGTGGTATGAGGGTTAAAACTTATATAAATGACTCCCGTATTTCGAATGACATGTTTAGGGGTTAAAAGTCCGGGAATGACTCCCCAGGGATCACCCAAGGGGTCCTTGAGGAGGACCCCAAAACAGTCCCTAAAAGTTGTCAAACAACTTGGTTCACGATGGCCAAATCACGGCCAGTAGACCAGTCCACGCCCCGTAGGTCATGGGCGTGGGTTAGGACTTGGTCTAGGAAGTCTTGGCCTTAACTTTTGAGCCCCATCCCCAAACCATGGAACATCGGGATGGCCAGTAGACCCATCCACGGTTCGTGGATGGGTCGGCGTGAATGGTGACAATTTTTCAGCTTTTTAGTTTTAAGTTAGGTATTTGAGAATTAATTAGTTAATTAATTAAGGGCTTAGGGGGTCGGTTAATTTACCACCTATATAAGTCTAATAAGACCCTAAACTAAGTCATTAATTCATTATAACCCAAGACCTCAAATCAAATCCCCAAAGGACTCTCCCTCCCAAAATCTTCCCTCTAGACTCCATTGAAGAACAAAGGAAGGAATCAATCTAGGGGTTCAAGAACAAGTCTTTATTCATCAATTTCTTGAGGAAATTTATATAAGGTATGGATATTTTCATTCTTAGTTAGCTATCACCAAGAATCCCCTCCAAACTATGTTTTCAAATTCCCCAAATCTAGGGTTTTCAAATCTAGTCATGGGTCTTCTTCCAAAATGAATTTAATTGATTAATTATGGTTTATTATGATTGTTTAATATGATTTATTATTGGATTAATGGAGTATGAATGGATTTTGGTGAAAATCTCCCTTGGACCCATGTTTTCCCCTTCTTCCTAAATTGTGAACTAGGGTATGAGTTGATTGATCATGTAAGCTTGACAAGTGATCATGTTTACATTGAATTATGTTTGTTATTGATGATACTACTGATTTTAGATGATATTAATTTGAATTCCAAAGAATCCATGAGTTTTCCCCAAACCTAGCTATGGCTCTTCTTTACTCTATGAATGTTGTTAGAAGTTGATTCAATTGATTGAATGTGAGTTGATTTTGATGTAATTACATGATCTAAGTATGAATGTACCTATATTCTTGATTAACCTAAGGTTCTAGAGTTATGTCATGAAAGAGGCAAATTGAGGGTTAGATGTGAACCTCTAGAATGGATGAACTTATTGATGAATTGCCTTAGATTAGATCACCTAGACATGAATTGATTATGAATGAATCTTGTAGACATGAGATAACTTGATTAGGTCCTAGATTAAGGATCATGGTTGAAGTAGTATTGAGATTTAGGTTACTTATATGTTTATAATTGGTCAAGAATGAAACATGTGGTTAGTCTACCTTAGAGTTAGGTTTACATAGGCCATGTGAGGTATTGCTTGAGAGTAATGCTCCTAATATGAAGATGACTCCTAAGGCTTTAAAGATAAAAGCTAATATGAATAAGTTAAGGATATTTAGGATTAAAAAAGGCAGCTATGCTACATGATTGAATTGAATATGGTCTATTGTGGAAGGACCTTACTCACATGACCTACAATATGAATATATGAGCTTATACATTCAATGAATGAACTATTTGAAGTATGATTATGTACATGTCTATTATGATGAATGTTAGATGTGTTGAATTACATGGTCTATGATCCTTAAATGCAATATATGTGAATTATATGTGATTGTGCTATTATGTACATGCTTATGAACACCTGAGAAGGAAGCGTCTATGATGATAATGTATCTATGGTGTTGATTGAAAAGTTAGTTCTCATATGCACCTTTACATACTATTATGCATGTAATGTACATGATGATGTTGATCCACTTGAAAGGTGGAGGTGTTTAGTTATTATGTATATTATGGTATTGATGCAAGACCCTTCTTCCCTATACCCCTACATATGACTATGTACGATATGATATGACTATGTATGATATCCTATGACTATTGTGTAAATTGTGGTATTGTTGAAAGGTCGTTATCCCTTACCCTTACACTTGAATATTTATGAATTGTCTAGGATGATGATACGTTGTTGTGTTAATTGAAAGGTCATTCTCATAAAACACTATAACTATGATGTGAAAGGTTTTCTTACGTGTTAATGATTCTAAGGATGAAAGGACATTCTCACCCTAATGAATCTATGAGCTATTATGATATGATGTTGGTTTGGGTGCCTAGTGCATTCTTTTATAAACCTAAACTTAAGTAAAGACTTAAAGTGACATTTAAAGGGAATTATGCTTAGCACCGAGCGGATATGAAAATGAGGGGGGAGCTTTTACGCTAGAAAGTCCGGTTCCCCAACATATATGACCTCATGAGATGGAAACCTTTTACGTTAGAAAGTTCGAGTTTCTAGTAGCAATATCCTTATCCCATAACTATGTGCCCCCGTAGGTCTTTAGCTAGTGGATCCACCTAAAAGCTATACATGTAGTTCTACCTTAGGCAAGTAGGACACCTTTTTTTGGTGTGGAGTTATATGACACCGGATTCCATATAGCTCACATGGTCTATGTCGGTTAAGGCTATTATCCATATAAGATACGAATACGAGTTATGATAAGAACATGAACTCTAATTATGACTTCTTAATAGGTACTACTTAGTATGGGTGGTAGTATGAGATGCTATCTATACATTGCACAAGTGGACTTCAAGAGAGGTTATGGTTAGGTTCTCTTATGTTATGAAGACTAATGAATTATGTATCTATAATATGTATGAATGTTAAGGTTGACTTTACTTGTTACAAGTTATGATCATGAATGTCTCCTTACTTATGTATGTTGGTTATGGATGAACTAAAGGTAAGATATGTACGTTTTTGGTGATCTAAAGGTGATACTTAGAATTTGATAGGGTTATGAGACTTTACCTTTGCATTGCACTAGTATGACTTTGGGTTGCTTATATGTTGGTATGAACTTATGTTATGCATGATCATGGTGGCCTAGAAGTGATACTTAGTGTAGATAGGATTATGGGATCATATCTATGCATTGAACAAGTATGACTTAGGGTTTCTCATGTGATGGTTCTATTATGTTGATATGATCTTGGTATGTACTTATGCATGTGAACTATGTCTTGTGAAGATTGGAGTATGCATTATGTTGTATTGGAGACTATGCTTGTATTATGATGATATCCTTTATGTTATGATGAATTGTGTGTGGTTTGTCTTATGAGCTACACTCTCCAACTATTTCAAAGATAATGTTCAAAAGTGGCATGAAGCATGGTTTCAAACAAAATGTCCCTTTTATGCATGTTTTAAGGATTTTCTTGCATGGATTCCATACTTAGTATATTTTGTGCTAATCCATATTTCTACATTTTCTATAAGTGTAGGCTTTGGAGATATTGAATGCTATACTCGTGGCTAGGACTCTAGTAGATCAAGAAGAAGAAGATTGGTGAGTCCTCATAGTATTTGAGGGCTCAACCACATATCCTTTATGACTTTCTTTTATGTTTTAGTCTTATGTAAGGGCAGTGTCCCTAAGATTGCATTAAAAGAGTCTCAATTCTAAATGTCATAGTTTCATAGACTTTTTCATTTATATAAAGATTTCGATTGTAAAGAAAAGTTTTAAATTTTCCGCATTTTTCCTATGTTCTTATGTCATGATATGTTAAGAGCTTGTATGAGGGTCACGTACGTCGTGTCACGTCTAGGGGGTAGTCTCGGGTCGTGACACAACTAGTGACGCATTTTAAAGTCGTACGGACCTAGGTCCAAAGCAGACAATATCACTAGCGGGTTGGGCCGTTATGGGGGGGGGGGGGTAATAGGACATTAGTTTAGTTAAGGTGTGTCTCTAAAATTTCAGGCATAGTCTAGGGGGTACTTGTGCCTTGTCCCTATAATTTAATTAAAAGTCTTCTCTTTCAAAACTTTGTTCTATAAATAGAGTTTCTTTTGATTGAAAAGATAAGCACTCAAATACTATCTTCCCTTGAAAAACATATATGAGACATTAATAGAACAAAGTATCATAACCATAGTTAAGTCAGTTAATTTTGGAAAACTACTCTACAAATTTGATAAAAACGAAATATGCTCTACATAGTGATATTCATTAATATTACTAATTTCATCTTATATATTAAATTTAAATTTAAATATTTGAATATTAAAATGGTAGAACATGAAGCATTTGAATCTAATAAGTTTTTGTCAAATTCACTTTAACATTTGAATATAAAAATATAAGATGAAATTAATATATTATTAATAAATATCAAAATATGTAGAGAACATTTTGTTTCTATTAAATTTGAAGAGTAGTTTTTCAGAATTAATTGACTTAATCATGATTATGAAACTTGTCAATATAATATAATATTTAAATTTTAATAAAATACATGTATCTTATATGTGCACTTGATAAAATGGAGGAAAAAGGTAATGTGGGGAGCCGGATCCCCGCCTAACATCAAGATTGTGATGACTAGCACCACATAGCATATGCTATTAATACATTATTCACTATTATTAACTTTAATAACTAATTCTTTCTTTTCAATTGTTTGTTTTTTTCTTTAAATCTATTTAAAAAATAATATTTTTAGTAAAATAATTTTTTAATTAATTTTAACTTTTTACATGATATGCTTAAGTTAAGTGATATTGTTGGTATATTTTTTATATTATTAATTTAAAACCACAAATTTAAAAGTCTTATTTATTTTCTTAAATTTTGTGTTAAGTCAAAACAAACAAACAAATTAAAATAGAGGAAATGTATACTCGCTCCGTTTACTTTTAATTGTCTACTATTTCAAAGTAGACAAACAAAAGTGAAAGGAGGGAGTAAATCATTGAACAATTTTCTAAAAATTATGGAATATAATCTCTCCATTCACTTTTAATTATCTACTATTTCAAAAATTAATTTGACTTTTACTTTATCACTTTTAATATATCAAGAAATTTTTTCCACAATTTACCTTCAGCATTAATAACTTATTTTCCAAATTATTTTCAATACCTATTATTGTTTCTTAAGAAACGAGTAAGGTTTATAGTGAATACTTAAAAATAGACTAAGGAAACAAATATGGTTTAAACTTTTTCCACAACTATATATATATATATATATATTAAACTAATAGGAATATTAGTGAAGAAAACTGTGAGCATACAAGCTCACAACACCATTGATGAACTTAGAGAAGAAACTAGAGTGAGGAAGAAATGAGAGAGAATTTTTTATTAATCTGAATCTGGATCCTTTTACAAATGATATACACCCACAGATTTATAGAAAGCTAGAATAAGAAAAAATATCTAATCTACTAACTAATTGATTCATCAGCACAGTAATCGAGGTAACTAACTAGCACTAACTAACATTCTGAAATGACTGAATTGACCTTCTAACTAACTAATGGATTAGTAACTAACTTCTGAATGTTTAGCTATTTCAACA
>JAJOOO010016933.1:0-12257 GCA_029582685.1 Solanum piurae | reverse complement strand
TAGGATTTCATTGTACAATTTTGATAGATTTGTTGATATAATTCTTGTTGGCATAAAATGATTAAATTTGCACAGGTATATTATAATGAATTCATTTATATAAACAAATCAAAATTTTGATTTACCTGAAGCAGTAAATCTTCTTGTGGAATGATTCTTCAATTTTCTCAATTTACCTCCATGTTGTTTGCTCTCCTGTCTGATTTCATTTGTACAAACAAATAAAAAATAATAATATTTGAGGTAGTAAAACTTTTCAAAAATTCAATTTACCTGAAGTAGTATATCTTCTATTGCAATGATTTTTCCATTTTGTCAACTTACTTTTAGATTATGTGCTCTCATGCATAATTTCATTTGTATAAACAAATCAAAAAACTTGATTTACATGAGGTGGTAAAACTTTTTTTTTTTTTACAATGATTTTTGAATTTTGTTGGTTACTTTCAGATTATGTGCTCTCCTATTTTATACTTTTTAATTGATTGATTGTAGTAAGTTCTTTACAACCGTTACAACTCTTAATTCTCCATTACAACAATAAAAATATCATTTATGTTAAAACTTTTCATTATCCTCTTTAAGAAATATCATTTATGTTAGATGTATTTAGTAGATTATTATATTAAGAAATGAATAAAAAAGTTTTAAAAAAATTGAGAAAAAAGATAAATAGAATGGTGGCCATATAGGCATGCCACATCAGCTTTTCTATATTCAGCTTTATATATATATATAGATTTGGAATCGTCACATGTCTCAAGAAGCTCTAATAAATAATTACACAAGTTGATCAATTTAGTTGTCTACCCTATATCTTCTGATTGTAACATTTGTTCCTTATAATTGGCCTTCCAAGAAAATAATCATGCACTACTTTCTCTATTTTGTGCACACAAAAAGTATTGAATATTTAGTTTCATCGTACACTGTATTCAAGGTCAAATGTTAGAAGATTTGTGTAGATCAAAGATTTTTCGAACCACCCATCAAAGTGAGTACTCAGATAGTTTGGTTTGACAATTCTATAATGCAGGTCTCAACTTTGAAACCTTTTGCATGTGACAATGTACACAAACAAAATTATAATGTATCTATTAAAGATGGAGTGATGTATTCAAATGTTAAGAGAGAAGGAAAAAAGAGATTATTATAATTAATTCAAATAGTAGAAATTTTAAAAAATTATGTTATCTTAAATCATATAATTACATAATTGTCCCAAAATAGCTCGCAAAAACCACATATTTGTTGGATCAATGTATTTGACCCATAGGAAACAACTCGAGCAGCCCAATGTAGTGGCCGGGGAATTAAAGATGGAGAATCCAACCCAACGAGGCATAAGCAGCCCACTACGTACATCAACGCCCCGTAGTTAATTTATCTATTTATTATTATTTTATTTTTTTTAAAATGGTTTTAAAGTTTTACTCCTATTTCTCATTTAATAAAAACATTATTATCCAAAATACTTTAATCTATGACTTAATTTCTCTTGGCAACTTTTTTAGAAAATGGTTGACCTAAGACATAAGTTCAGTGCTATATCTAAGGTACAAGTTCATACTACTAAACTTAAGCTCCAAAGCACAAGTTATGCCTACAACATAAGTTTAATGTATGAAATTCTTAAGGCATATTGTTTTAAAATTGAATTTATATCCCAAGATACAAGTTATGTCTTACAAGGCATAAGTTTTCGTTTTAGAACTTTATACATTAAGAAGTTCATACTACTAAATTTATGCATCAAGACACAAGTTATGCCTAACACAAAAAATAAAAATATACAAAGCATAAATTATGCCCTATATGACATAAGTTTAACATATGAACTTTATAAGATATAATATTTTACCACTGAACTTATATCTATATATGTAGAGAATAACATGTGCCTAGCAAAAAAAAATGTCTTCCGCATTTTCTTTTCCATAGATTTTTTAAAATAATAGGGTTATTTTTGTCTTATTACTGAAGTGTTGAAGAACAATATTAAAAATCACAAATTTAAGAGGTAAAAATTAAAGACCACTCCAAAATAAAAGTATTTCAGCGAATGACCTCTAGTCAATTACTTCACCCCATATGTCAAATACCATGGTCACCTTTTATAAGTTTTTGCATGGATTACCCCTTAAATGGACTGTTGTTTAATTTTTGCTCCTCATATTTTAGGTGATTAATTTTTACTTGTTATTCATTTAAAAAAATAATTGTAGACTAAAGTATCTATATCTGTTCACATATAATTTATTCGACAATGTAAATTTAGAATTTTTATCTTTTGAAATGATGTGTTTGTCTCATTCGACATAAATTTTATAGGAATTAAGTTATGCAGCATAAATTGCTTAGTATTTTTAAATTTTTGTTTTAGTTTTCAGAAATTAGAATTATGTTTTTTGCACATATGTTCTTTATCTGTTTTAGATATAAAAAATTAATAACTAATATGGAATGATAGAATATGTGTGGGGGTTCACTATTATTATATTTTGAGAAATATATTACAACCTCCCCACATACGACATAATTTTATATCTAGATATTATGATGCAAACATATAAACTAATACCAAAATATAATTACTTTATTATTTTGATATCAGAAATATAACGACTTTACGACATAACCATATAATTCGGTGTACGCGACTCCTTTTTTTTTTTGTGAATAAGTCAACCAGTAACAATGGTGGGTAGGAAATAGAGATATATTTACAAGTTGTGAAGAAAATGGATTTATTTGGATTTGGTCATCTCAAATTTAAACGCGGTGTGTAGATTAATGACTAAGTACCCTTGACTTGAAATGTTCCTTTTTGGGTTTTCTTCGTTTCTATGGGTTGTTGAAACTTGAAAGAGTCTATTTTAAATATATTAATTAATTAGTGAAACTGTTTCTAGTTAATTACGATCAAAACAACAATTAATTAATCATTTACACTAGTTTTTATTGCAGATAATGATGGTTATGTTGTGCATATATGTTGTCACACTTCAACTTTATCAATTATTTTATTTAGGAAAAATAACTTATATACACACATTAATTTACATTATTCTCCATTTATCTCTATCTTTTTAAAATATTTTACAAAACCCTTATTTCTCCCAATTCCTAAAAATTTCGAATACATAAAATCCACATCCAAACCCACGTTTACCACTCCCCTTTTCACTCCTTTTTTTCTCCCTAAATTCACTCCACATTCTTAGCAGTTACAATTTTCAAATCAATTTGATTTTCAAAAATATTCTTTCTCCAGTCAATCTATTTCAAACATCTGAATAGGTAGGGATTATCTTCTCCATTGTTGTCTTCTTCAAAATAAAATTGTTCAGTTTTTATTCTTGATACATATGGATCAAGCTCCTTCATTTAGTAACTTTTTCAAATCGATTTCGATTCTTAATGTGAATTTTCAACGATTCAGAATTTCTCACAATTAAGTAACTTCTTTTTTTGTTTGTATTTTTTAAGTTAATCTTGTCATGGTTCCTCTTCAGCCATTGTTGTTTTCAACATCTTTTTCCTCCATCATCTTCGTTGTACATAATATTCTAACGATGGGTGTTTTTTTATTGTGAGATCAAATGAGTTTTTAATAGACTATGTTTATGGGTGAATGTTTCATTTTGTGTATATATTTTTGATGCCTAACACGATAGGGAGTGAGTGTTTCAACTTGTTTATGTATTTTTTACGAATTTTTTTAGATCGGAATGTATTTTTGTTGTTTCTGGTGAAATTTTTGTGTAATTTTTCATTATAAGATATTTGTATCAATATATTTAAGGGTATCAATTCACTATTGTACTTCTTGTATCAAAGTAATCAAATGTATTTATTCGTTGATATACTTTTATATCAATGTATTCGACTTATACATTTATATCAAGAAATTCAAATATATCAGTTCATTTAGTAACTATTTCTTTGTTTTAAATCTATGTCTTCCCCTGTTGTGAGTTGCTTTAATTTGATACATTATTGTTAAAGATATAGTATCATATTGTTATGTATCTTGTTTTAAATCTACCGCTTTTACACATAAAATCTTAAATTTTGGTCTATTTTGTTGATATATTATGATTAATGTATCAAAGGTTAAAGTTCAAATTATATGATGAGATGTAATCTGCATAAAAATGTATCATAATCTAAAATAGTTGAACATATGATACTTAAATAACATTTAATGAATATATGATCTTATATTTTGTATCAGATTCAAATAAATATCATATTGTATACAACATCATTTGGTATTGAGTATCAGTTACTATTTGTTACAAATGAAATCCTAATTTTGATCCATTTTTTTATATTTATGATCAATGTATCAAAGACTAAAGTTCAAATTATATGATGGGTGTAAACTGCAGAACAATGTATCATAGTCTAAAATAGTTGAACACATGATACTTAAATATCATATTATGAATATGTGATGTTACATTTTGTATCAGATTCAAATATAGATGGTATACAACATCATTTGGTATTGAGTATCAGTTACTATTTGTTATCATTAAGTATCAACTAAGGCCTAAGAGTCAATTCACAGCACCAGCTCAAGACGATTTGGTTAATGATGAATAGAGATTATCTATGAGTTCTTAGACACTTTTTTTTATAGTGTTATTGTTTTTGAGATACATTAACTTTAGTTTTAGACTTTTTTGTTTTCATTGTTTTAAGATACTTGTACTCAAGTTTTAGAGTATTTCTCTAAAAAGTTATTTATTTTGGCTTTAACTTTCATTAATGTTAGTTGTTATTTACAATATGGATTGTCATACACATTTGTCTTATATAAACTGATACAAAATTTGGATAAAATTAAGTATCCGATTCATTAATGCATAAACACACAATATTATTTCTTCTCATTAGTTTTAATTAGTTACTGATACATTTTGACACCTAATTAATGCAATGTAATTTATAACTTGATTGTTGATTCAATTATGTATTTACTTGATAACTTAGTTCTAGTTAGTTGTGTATTGATTTTTGCTGCTACATTGGATAATTAGTTGTAGTTAGTTCCTAATTCATTCATGTATCTAATTGATAAATTAATTTTTATTTATTGTGATACATTTATAGATACACTTTATTTCATTTTACATACTACTTTTTCATAACCTTATTGTATCAGATACATCATTTTCAACTAGATCATGATACATTATATAAAAATGTATCTGAACCATATTAAGTGGTACCATCTCCACAAACACAATTTCTGGTACATTATCAAATAGCTAGTGATATACTATTTTAAAAAAAGGTATATGAAACATAATGTGTTACAAAAATGAATACAAGGTTGAAAATCTTAACATTTCAATTTATTGTATTAGAATTTCACCAGCTACTAATAAATTGTAATGTTTTATCAAGGTAAAAGTGGAAAAAGTAAAATACTGAAAATCTATAATCTCAAAATAATTTATCTGAATCATAACGGTAGTCTCAAAAAGAGTTTGTCAATCTTCTTTCGGAAAGAATGTACAAGTTCTTCAGTTGTGACCTTCTTGTCCACGACGTCCACAACCTGCGCACACTTGAAAGATAGAGATACATCACATATCAATCAACTCAATTTAAGATACACAACAACCTAATGATAACAACTACAGATACACGATAGTTTATATATTGATACATACCTTCATATATTGATACATAAAATAAATAAATTATATGTATCTAATACGTTATAGTAACAACACACTAACTCACATTTATAAAAATCCATTACACACACATCAAACTAGAATTGAATCAAGTTGAAATCAGTAATGTATCATGATTTATATATGCATATACAAATTCAAAAATCAAAAAAGAAATTCACATGTATATGATACTTTATATTAACAGTACACATTAACTCACAGATCTGCAAACCCATAACATATACGCCAAAGCTTTAATGTATTAAGTTCTAACCAGTAATGTATCATGACTTATCGATCAATATACAAATTCATGAATGAAAAAATAATGATTAAAGCACACATTGTGTTGCATACATTTTGTTATCAGATCTTTTAACTCAAAAATCGAAGTTATGGCAAATAAACATAACTATTTTTGCTCAAGCTAATTATAAAACAACAACTTTCAATTGCCTTCATATTTGGGATCTGCCATCACACAATGGTAAGCAACCACCAGCACAAAAATAAAGATACCGTGAAAGTTGGCAAACAAACCCAAACCTGATCGTCAATCATAGTGAGATTTGTGTAGAATTCGAAGAACCCAAAATCTACGATCTTCGACAAAGTTTTTGAATCCTAATTGAAAGTTTTGTTATTTTAGGATTTACGTTTCTGTGATTGACACAGTAAAGAGGAACTGATTAGCATAAATTATGGGAATTTAATATGATTTTCTGTTTTGTTTTGCTTTTTAAGCGCAACAGTCACATTTACAATGTATCACAATTAATGTATTCGGACAGCCAATTATATATCCGAATGACTGATATTTTAAAGGATTTTTCTAAAATAAAAAAAAGTAGGGATAGGAAGTAATTTAGGTTTTACACTATGAAATTTATGTAAGTTATACTTTTATTTATTAGAATAATAAGGGAGAATTTGATTATTGTAAGATTTTAATTTAAACTATATTTGAGAATCTGACTTTTACTTCTTGTGAAATGCCTTAAAATTTTTGTATGTATCATTTTAAATGTTAACATAATCAAACTGGAACAAAATATTCTGGAATATTGTCTCTTCTTTCGTTATATATTCACTTTGTAATTTAATTATCTTTTTTGTTGTTGGTATTTACTATGTTCACATGCTATTTCCAAAAATCAGAACTCAATCAAGGAAATGAAAAACAATTTTTTTTTGCCAAGTAGTAATATTTAAAGGTTGAAAACTAATGGCGCAGCCGCATATAATTAATATAACATGTTCAACCAACTACTAATTAGTTAAACAAACCATTAGGTCGTAACTGATCATCAATTATATATATTTTTATATGATATTTTTTTGCCAAAGCTAAATTATATATATTCCAGTAATGAAATCGGTAGATCCAAAAATTAATATTGAACCCAAACAAAAGTACAAAATATTATACTTAATTTTTTCCGTTGATATATACACATGAAAAGTCAAATATGTATGATACGTTGATGCCCTATAATTAAACGAATATCCTGCCTATCATCACGCTAGGAATAATCGAATATCCTCATTAAACCATGATATAGATACCTATAAACCTTAAATTTTTCAAAAATAATTATTAAGCATAATTTGTCTTGTAATGTGAGGGTGCTTACCATAGAGCAACTCCTTATAAATAGTATTCATGTGAGACAACTTTTAAACTCAAAAACAACTTGATTTTGTACGGAAATTTGTTAATGAATCACTAAACTATCAACGTCTTTGTACTTTGCTGTTTGGCAAACCTCATCAATACTTTATTGAGGAGAGAATGCTTTTCAAACTAATTGAGTAACATTCGAAAGGTACCGTTTGATGTAAAATATTGAAAATTACGGAAACTTTCGTAGCTTGCAATATGTCAAGACACTACCTTAAGAATTTTACTGATATAAATATATTTTTATGATTCAGCAAGTCCTTCTAATATAAAATTAGGTGCATATAATTAAACATTATTCATTTTCTTAGAAAATCCAGTAGAAAATAGACCATTCTGTCTCTTCTTTCAACTCATGCACACACAAAAAAAAAAGGACGTACGAATATGTATAGCATAAGTTGACTTAATTATCCTCCATATTGAAGTGAAAAGAACTTGAGAATTTATAGTCTAAGACATAACTAAATTTGAATATGAACGTACACTGAAAAAATATCTTCACATTAATCATCATATATATATATCCATTAAAACTAAATGTAATCATGACAATAAAGAGAAGGGACGGACCCATGTTTGTGCAAGCGGGTTCATTGAACCTACTTCGTTTCGAAATTAACCGAAATTACTGTGAAATTCGATATAACTAATAACTTGAATCCACATATTAAAAAGTTGTGTTGTGAAGGGATGGTTCAGGGGTTCGAAATCAACCTTGAAGCATTTTACGTTCCTTTTTTGTGAAAATGAATTAGCAGCGAGGCACTTTTTTATTTCTTTTTAAAACAGCGAGGCATCAATATTTATACTTAGTAGTTACTATATTTAAAAAATTATATTAGTAGCTAGCTCATAAATTACTATATTTATATTATTATTCTTTAATATATTTCACCTTGTATATTTGGTTTTTTTAATTACCCAAATTCAATAAATTTATACAATCTTGTTACTTTAACAAACATTTACTTTTTTGTTAATTGAATTTTGATAATCTTTTTCCTAGATTTTTGCTAAAACATGCCACTATTTTCTTTGAAATTATATATAGTTTATTTGTTTACTTTGATTTAGTTAAAATAAACGTAAATAATTTTTTTGTAAATTTTCAAAAAAAATTTATCTACTTCATTAAATAAAAAAGTGCTGAGTTGTAGAAAAAGTTATATTATTAACAAAGAATGAACAAATAAATAATAACAAGCAAATCATTGCTATTAACTAAATGATCCCACTTATACAAAATGCTAGGTCCGCCATTAATAAAGAGGATATAAAAAAATTAAAAATTTCCCAACATTAAAATGCAATAAAATAACCATTAAACAATATTTATAGATTATTATTATTACTATTATTATTATTATGAAATTTAATATATAGTTAAATTTTAAAAGTAAAATAATGATGTAATTACCAAAAATGTCAAACAAGTAGTTTGGCAGGAGGCACACAAATCACAGTTACTGCGGTGCTTCCTACTCCACTTGCGTCTTCCCAATTTTGTCTTTTTTTCACAAATATTCAAAAGTCCATCATCTCAATTCGTAATGATCCACTTGCATTACTCTCTCAATTTATTCTATCATTATTTTTAGCATAATTTTTCATATTTATAATATTAAAAATTTAAAAATACAATTAATTACTCTTTTAATTGTAACATCAGTAACTATCATTCTTAAAAATTATAAATATTTCAATTATGAAGAAATTAAATTAATAGAATAAATTTCAACTAAGAAAGATTAAATTCTAAAAACATAAATAAAGATATATAACTAAAAAATTCTCCTAATTAATGAAGTATATTTTAAAAGATGTGTAAAAATAATAATTGATAATTTGAAATGGATGGGTTAGGGTATTCCAATTCAAGATTATAACGATCCTTATTAATTTATAAATTGTGTGTCAAAAAATTGCCACTTGGCCATGAAGGCGGTGGATTCCAGTTTAGAGCAAATATAACTTTTTTTAAAAAGAAAAATAAATAAATCTATTCATTATTAGTACTATTAAATGCCCACAGCAGGACTGAATCAAAGTATTCAACACAAAATCATAAACAGTTAATGGAATGGTTCAAAAATCAAATGAGTACTACTTCCTCCGTTCATTATTTATCCAATTAAATAAACTTTTAAGGACAATAAACAAAATGATAATTATATTATATTATTATTTTATATAATAAATTTAATATTTTAAAAAAATATTTAAAAAAATTATGATTAATAATAAATTACTTTTTATAAACCTATCGAAATAGACTCTTATTTCAACACGTTTATCTCTTTTATATAGAAAGTAGCTGGTCTATTCCCATTGTAGCATGGGGAAAAAAGTGAAAAATGATTAGTTATTTCTCTATATTATTGATATTATTATTCTTCAATTATTGTCTAGTTTAATTTGATATATATAAATTTTAAGAAGATAAAAGAATATTTAGATTCTATAATCTTAAATTAAAAATATATAAAATACATCAAAATAATAGATTACTTAATCTTATAATCTTAAACATGTCTGGTAAAAATAATTAAGAGATATTTTTCTAAACAAAAGGGATATTTAATAAGGACTTACATTTTTAAGACAAAAATATCTTTGCCACGTAATAAAAAACTAACAATGTAATTTTTAAGACAAAAATATCTTTGCCACGTAATAAAAAACTAACCATTACATTGATGCCATCTAGTCAACTTTGACAAACGAGCACAACTTTCAACATGAAGATGAGTCCCACATGTATCTCAGAAACAAAAGATTAAAAGCATTTGAAAATTACCAATTCTATAAAATGCCTGTTCATTTCCATGAACTCCTTCAACTTTATTCCATACTCTTCTATCCATCAGCTCCTAGATCTTCTTTCTGATTGTTGATATTCTTTTGAAAATTGGTCAGTGAAGAGACAGGTGCCGGAGGCCATTTTTTCACCGGAATCTTCTTTTTTTTCCGGTGAAAGTTTGAACGCACACTGTTATTTCTAGCTAGAAGTACTAGACAATGTCATGTGAAAAACATCACAAGTTTTTGAAGATTTGTAATTAAGTAGTTGAGATTTTTAATTTGGAGGAAAGAGAAAAACAGAGAAGATGATAGGGCGGGTGGGCTTGTTGTTGGTATTGTTGATAGCAACGACGGTGACTATTGGGGCTGAAACGACGACGTTAAAAGGGGTAAACAGATATGCGTATGCGACTATGATGTATATGGGAACTCCGAGGGACTACGAGTTCTACGTGGCGACTCGAGTAATGCTCCGATCACTTACCCGGCTAGGAGTTGAAGCCGATCTCGTTGTTATTGCTTCACTTGACGTTCCTCTTCGCTGGGTTCAAACTCTGTAAGTTTTCATTTTTCTCCCTTTTATTGTCTTTTGGTGTTTTCTGCTAAAATGCGCTGTCACCTTCGGCGTGTCTTAGTGTCTGTCAGATACGATACATAACATTATTGCCCGAAAAATATACTTCCCCAGTCATTTTTAGTTCTACAGTTGCAAATGAATCTAGTAATTTTATATTACATTTATTGAAACTCTCATATAGATTCGTACTTTATAGAAATACTTTTGTTCTTGCTTACAATTATGACTCTGCTTGGTATGAACTTTGGCCATATTGGAGCTGGTCTAAAACGCTCATCAGTAAATACTATTTTGTGCGGGATTCAAATTCAAAATTTCTAATTAAAGATGAAAAAATATTTATCACTTTATCACAACCTTGTTAGGTCAAGTAAACTAGAATTTTGTTACCTTAGATATTTTTTTCAATACTTCTTTCCGTTATTGAATTTTGAATAAATTTGGTAGTATTCTCATCTACTTTTGGGGTTTTGAGCTTGTGCTTGTTGGGCCCACGCCAAGCTGATAAAAAGCCAAAGACTTGATAAGGATTATAACTGGGACGTGGATGCCATCTTATTTGTAATTTCCCAATTAAATAAGTAAGAAATTTGCATAATGGCTTCGGTACATTTGAAAGGGAGGGGCAAATTAGGAAACTATTTGGTTGATTTTATTTTTGCCAGCTTAAACATACGCTGGCACGGCCAAGATATTTTATCTGTTTCATGCTATGTCACGATAATCAAAGACAGACATGATATAATTAGGATATTTGTTTTAGCTTTTTTAGGAATACATAATTGACGTGAAGTGATAACACTAATAAAATATTATTTCTTATTTGGTGTTCCGTATTTGCTTTAGGATTTGATTAATCTAAATTCGTACAAGGAGATATACAATAGGAGATTAAGCGCTTCTTATAAAGACGACTTTATATTACTGAGGGATCGAGCCCAAATTCTTCAATTAAAAATGAAGGACTTACCACTGTAAAAAACTTGATTAATTGGTGGACATTTGGATACTAATTATATTAAATTGTTGCAGCATCATTCTTTTTTATGATTTAAGAATAGCAAATATATGATAATAGTGCAGCAACCCTTTGGTCTTGGACAAACATACTACCATTGAGTTGAAAATCGTGCATATCACTTGGTTGTAAAAGAAAAAAAGTGATAACTTTGTAGTAAAAAAGTGGTTATTTCAAAATTATTATAGTGCTATCTGACATATAGATAAGTTTTTCTGACACAGAGCCAAGTTTTGGTTGGATGGGTTGCTTCTAGGAAGTGCACCTTGCCCTTTAATTTGTTCTTTCCACAACTAATATAATATATGCCCACTTCTTCAATGCTTCTGGGAAGTCACTCAAGGCTGCTGGACCATGTGACTTTGGTTACTGGACTTGGGAACCGAGAATGATACTCCGTCCAATTTATTTCTCTAGTTTTGATTTGATATGAAGTTTAATAAAATAAATATTTTTTTTAATCTTATAGCCTTAAATATG
>JAJOOO010016929.1:0-10751 GCA_029582685.1 Solanum piurae | reverse complement strand
TACCAAATTTGGTTAAAACTTGGGCAGCAAATCGATAAAAACCCGACCCGTCGGAGTCGGCCCTATTTTAAAATCCGGAAAGTGAAGTCCGTAATCATAACCCTAATTTCATCCTCTCGTTTTTTCTCTCCTTTATTATCCGGCTACCGGCGATCGGTGATCGGAGATTTTCTTATCGTCTTTTCTATATCAAGTTGTCCAGCATGGATGATTATCAGGAGATGGAGAGGTTTGGTATGGAGAACGATTTTGAAGATGGACAGTGGATCGGTGGTGAATTCTACTATCGGAAACGGAAAGAGAAAAAGCAAGTTCAAACCAAAGATGATACGCTCTATGGTGTTTTTGCTTCTGGCGATAGTGATTCTGACTATGAAGGATCATCCTCTAAGAAGCGAAAAAAAGGTTTTTCATCGAAACCTGACCTAACCAAACCTGTTAATTTTGTATCAACTGGAATTGTTATGCCTAACAAAGAAATTGATCAGAATTCCAAAGAGGAGAATGAGGAGCAGCTAATGCCAGAAGAAGAGAATAAAGGTTTGGGATTGGGATTTGGGGCAGCATCTGTTGGCGGCCTTGGATTTGGTACTAGTAGTAGTTCGAATAATTATAATAATAATGCTGATGAGGTTGAAGCTGATGGGGTAAACTTTCTGCCCACTGCTTTTGGTAGGAAGATCAAAGAAGGTGCTCTAAGACGTGAGAAGGAAAGGGAAAAGGAAAAATCTATGTTGGCGAAGAAATCTTCGGCGTCTGAATCAGGGAGAAGGGAACCTGGTGGTGATGTTGGTGGCTTTGAGAAGTTTACCAAAGGGATAGGGATGAAGTTGCTTGAGAAGATGGGTTATAAGGGAGGTGGGTTGGGTAAAAATAAGCAAGGAATTGTGGCTCCGATTGAGGCAAAGCTGAGGCCTAAGAATATGGGAATGGGATTTAATGACTACAAGGAGACTAATAGTGCACCAGCTCTTCAAGAATCAGATGGAAAGCAGACTGTTGCTCGTCCTGCTATACTACCTGTGGAAGGTCGATCCAAAGAGAAGCTTTGGTCAAAGCAAGCTAAAAAAGGGAAGAAGGTTTATGTTACAGCTGAAGAGTTGTTAGCTAAAAAGCAGGAGCAGGGCCTGGAAACTGTTCAGAAGGTGTTTGATATGAGAGGTCCACAGGTTCGAGTCTTGACGAATCTGGAGAATTTGAACGCCGAAGAAAAAGCAAGGGAGAATGATGTTCCAATGCCCGAACTTCAGCATAATATCAGGTTGATTGTGGACTTGGCAGAACTTGACATACAAAAGATTGATAGTGATTTGAGAAATGAGATGGAGACAGTTGTTGCTTTGCAAAAGGAGAAGGAGAAGCTTCAAGCTGAGGCAGCTCGTCAAAAAAGGCAGTTTGATAATATGGAAGAGATTGTCAGTGTATTGGACCGGATAGGGGAAGAGAGCACATCTGGTACCCTGACCCTTGACTCCCTTGCAAAAGCATTTGCAGACTTGCAGCAGCAGTATGTTGAGGAATACACACTCTGCAACTTGTCAAGCATAGCGTGCTCATACGCTCTGCCTTTGTTTATTCGAATTTTTCAGGGATGGGATCCACTTCAAACTCCAACACATGGATTGGAGGTGGTTTCACTGTGGAAGGATCTTTTGCAAGGTAATGATATTTTTGCTATCTCTGATGCTGCATCTCCTTATACTCAACTATTTATGGAAGTTGTGTTCCCTGCTGTTAGAATATCTGGCACCAATACCTGGCAGGCTAGGGACCCTGAACCAATGCTTCGTATTTTGGATTCTTGGGAGAAGTTATTGCCTTCTTCAGTTCTTCAGTCAATACTGGAAAACATTATTTTGCCCAAGTTATCAGCTGCTGTGAACTCCTGGGATCCACGACGAGAAACAGTTCCAATACATTCCTGGGTTCATCCATGGTTGCCCTTATTGGGTCAAAGATTGGAAAGTTGCTACCACACTATACGTAGCAGATTGGAAAGTGTACTGCATGCTTGGCACCCAAGTGATATGTCTGCATACTACATACTGTCTCCTTGGAAGACTGTTTTTGATGCAATTAACTGGGAAAAACTAATGGTCCGATTTATTGTTCCAAAGTTGTTAGCAGTGATGCATGAATTCCAAATAAATCCAGCAAATCAGAACCTTGATCAGTTCTATTGGGTCCGTACTTGGGCTACTGCTATTCCCATCCATCACATGCTTCCAATACTGGATATATTCTTCAACAAGTGGCAAGAAGTTTTGTACCACTGGTTATGCTCAAACCCGAACTTTGAAGAAGTCACGAAATGGTATTTGGGTTGGAAGGAACTTATTCCACCTGAACTTCAAGCAAATGAACACATTCGCTATCGACTAAATCTTGCTCTAGACATGATGAACCAGGCTGTTGAAGGCTTGGAGGTCGTTCAGCCTGGTTTGAGGGAGAACATAAGTTATCTCAGGGTTCTTGAACAAAGGCAATTTGAGACTCAGAAAAAAGCAGCAGTACAAGCTCAATCCCGCCCTTCTGTGGGCTCGAACAGTGGTATCCAAATGGATGGTTCAGGTAGTGGGGTTGACATGAGCATGAAAGAAGTTATTGAAGTTCATGCTCAAGAGAATGGCTTGCTGTTCAAGCCTAAGCCTGGCAGGATGCAAGATGGGCATCAGATATATGGATTTGGTAACATCAGTATTATTATAGATTCTCTCAATCAGAAGGTATTTGCACAAGTTGAGGACAGGTGGTCTTTTGTGTCGCTTGAGCAGCTGTTGGACCTGCATAATCGATCTGGGTTAAAGCGTCGATAGATGTCTTAAGTTCTTAAATGTTATGTAAGGAAGCAACTCCAGCCTCTGATAGATGTCTTCATGGATATTTCTGCAGTGGATCTCTTAGTATGCCATAGTAAGTCATGAGAAGATTAAACACGTTTTTTCACTAGTGGCATTTTATCTGCTCCTTTAATGACCTTATTAAACTTGTAAGTTCTCATCATCCTACTTCGGCATCCAGGCAAAATCACTAGAAATGAGGGATATGTGAGTGCCAATCTTTCTAGCTCAGATAGCAGTCCTTCAAAAGTTTTGCGTAGATGTTGTATTGTAATTGTTTGTGATTTTCTTTATAAGAAGTATTAAATGTTCCATAAACTTTGTAACTGTTTCATAGATTTGTTATGATTGACCTTCTAGATTAGGACTCTAGTCTGTTATATTTTGTGGATGAATGCAAAGGAATTGTCTTGTTCTCAGAACTCCAAATTACTTAAGTCTCCTAAGAAAGTAGACTATAGACAATAATATGCAATATATGATCATATAAAAGACGTGTAAGTTCTACAAGTATTGTTTTATGCTTGAACTCTTTACCGGTAACCGGTATAAATGGACATGAAGCTTGGAAGAAGATGGCATCTACTATAGCAGTAGAGGCCACCGAAAACTATTCAGAAAAGATAACAAGATGGTAATGGTTCTAAGACAGGATTGATAGAACTATTCTACCAACAAAAGCATTAATGAAGAGTGGAATCATGAATTTACATCAGATTAGTGATTAGTGGAAATGCTCCTTTCAAAAGGAACACTGAAAGAAAAACAGCAATTACGCGAGAAAATGTTCAATGACATGGCAATTCCTCAGTTGATATAGCTTTCCTAGTCTATGAAATTCTATACTATCCAAGAATGTATGTAATAGGTCAGCAGATAAATCTGTAGTCAGATCAAGGGGGGCTTCTTCCCCTTTGATTTGGCCTGTGTACTTGATGATCTTCCCCTGTCCTGTTCATCGTCATGTTCTTTCTCTCGGCCCCTGTGCCTATGACGATCTGCATTATCATCCCTACGATGACCACGCTTGTGTTCCCTATCTTGATGCCTCTCAGGGTCATGGTCACGGCCTCTAGAGCTTCCAACATCTCTATCATCTTGGCGCCTCCTTTCTTGCCAATCATGATCACACCCTGAAGGTTCTCTGTCGTCTATATATCTTATGTCTGAAGAATCAGGCCTATCATTTTCTCTGTTACTAGGCCAAGTGCCCCTATCACGGCTTTCTTCTCCATACTGATAATCAAATTCTGCCGCATAACTTGACTCTCCTGCCCTGTAGCCATGCTCATCTCCAGTCCGTCTGACCATATTAGGTCCCTCCATACCAGCACGAGGCATCATTCCTATACTATTCATGGGCATTCCTCTCCTAAAATGTGCAGGTGGAAATGGAGACAACCTACCTGAAAAAGGTAGAGTTAGACCACCAGAAAATCCTCCATAACCACCCGTTCTCCCCATAGGCCCTCTGAAAGCAGAATAAAAGCCTTGACCCATCATTGTTTGAGGATGAATCAATGAAGATGCAGCACCTATACCTTGTCTGAGTCCACCTCCAGCATTCCCCATAGGCCCTCCGAAACCAGGATGAAATCCTTGACCCATCATTGTTTGAGGATGATTCGATGAAGATGCAGCACCTATACCTTGTCTGAGTCCACCTCCAGCATTCCCCATAGGCCCTCCAAAACCAGGATGAAATCCTTGGCCCATCATTGTTTGAGGATGATTCGATGAAGATGCAGCACCTATACCTTGTCCGAGTCCACCTCCAGCATTCCCCATAAGCTCTCTTCCTACAACGCCATCAACCCTATTTCTCTTAGGACCAAGTGGACCCCTAACCCCCATCATCTGAGGACCTGCTCTGCCCAAATTCCCACCATCTTGAAAATTACCAACAGTAGCATTGTACCGATTAATTCGATTCACTGAAGCGGTCTGACTTAGACCATTGTACAGATTAATTCGATTCATCCGGCCCTCTTCCAAGCTCTTTAGCGAAGATGGTGAAGCAAATCTGACCACACAGGCCCGCCCATTGAAATAATGTCCATCCATCCCTTCCCTACATGCCATGGCAGCTGCAGGTTCAGAAAACTCAGCCCGACAATATCCATTCGACTTCCCAGAAGCTATTTCATCAAAAAACATAACATCCTTCACAGTTCCATATTTGCTCAACTCTAACTCCACTTGAGCATCTGTTGTCCACCAATGCAGTTCACCAACAAATAAAATCGTCCCTCCACTACCGTCTCCTCCACCTAAGGCCCCGATACTGCCCATACTACCCGTTGCATTCCCACGAACCATTCCTTGTCTAAACATATTACCGTTCCCTGAATTCCCAACATTCCTAGCATTTCCTAAAACATTAGCACTAGCAGCAGTAGGCCTTTGAATTATCTCTCGATTCACAATATTACTGCTAGCATTCTTCGCTAAATCAGCCATCTTACCCGACGGATCACTACACTCAATCATTATCCCACCAGCAACAGAAGACTCTAATCTTGCTGCCGGTGCCAAATCTCTATCTCTCATTTCATTCCCCCTAACTGCCATATCCCTAGACCCATCAACTCCACTCGAAATCCTAGACGCTACAATTGCAGCCGTCACAGCAGCATTGCCAGTCTCCTGACGCAGCTCAACCACCTTCTCTTCCTCCTCATTCTTCCGAACTGACTGAAGAAAATTTTCTCCAATATTGATATTGTTATAAAGATCCCCATAATCATCATCTTCTTCTTCTTCTTCTATTTCAACAAGAAACCCGTCATCTGCAACAGCTGGAATAGCCTCATTCCTATGGCCATCCCCCAACTCCCCACCTTCATTTTCTTCCATGGCTTCTTCAAGAAAGAAGTTGGGGTTAAGTTCTTGACTACTTGTTACAACCCCAGAAACTTGATTTTGCAATTCAACACTTGATTTTGACGATAACAATACAAAGTGCTTCAAAGAAAGAACACTTAAACACACCCTAATCAAAAGAAAACTTCAGAAATTGAGAGAACTAATTGATCTTCCATTGATGAACACTAACAGTACACAATGACACTCACTGTGAAAACGAATTTCGGTTCAACTGTATGTATTACTCTTCAAGATTCTGCGTATTCTGTTATACCTCTGGTTTAGGAGTGGTTTATGGTAGAGATAGAGAGGTTACATTTATTGGCGTAGTATTTGAACATGGTGGGTATATATATAGAGAGAGATATTTTGCGAAGAAAAGACTAGACGTGAAAAAATTATATGTATCATGTTAAAAAGTTAATATATTAAAGCATAAGAAAAATTGGACTAATACACATGAAAATTCATGTACTAATACACTCTCAAAACGTAGATAATTATGAATTACAATTTTGTGACCTTAAAACTCTAAAAAAAAAAGATGACGTCAGTCCTACAGAGGCAATGAATATCGCTCTCTAGATCATGTCGAATGGATCCATAGAATGCAGAGTCAAACTGAGTTGATATGATATATTCTGAAATATTTATGGAGTAATACACATACGAAACTTAAATAGTCGTGGATCCATGTTTCATGATCCTACAGAGACTAAGAGTATTGTTCATTAGGTCGTCACGAATGGACCCATAAAATTTGGAATAAAACTGAGTCAGTTAGTCATATAAAAAAATCATGAATTAGTACATACAAAGTTAAAATAATTCCAACTTCATGTTTCGTGACCTGAAATTTCCAAAAACATGATATGGTCCTTAAGAACAATGAGTATTGTTCACTATATGGTTTCGAATATACTAAAAAAAATTGAGATCACATGAAGTCTATATGTCATATTTCAGAAAATTCATGAAGTTAATACACACACAGAACTGAAATAGTTGTAAATTTATATTTCGCGAGTAAAAAATTATCAATCATATAAAGAAAATGAATATCATTCACTAAGTTATATTTTGGATAAACCCACATAGTCGATCAGATTAATAAACACGAAGAGAACTCTTTTTTTGCTATGAAAAAATACATTTCAAATTGCACATTTACTTTTATCTCGCAAATATTAGATAAAATATCTACCTTAAATTATAAATTCAGATTCATATTGAAAAAGTTAAATCATTATATAAGTTAAATAATTTATAGCAAAACATTCTTTATTTTAAAGTTAAAAATCTACTAACAATAGGTGTAGAGAAAACAAAATACAAATGGAGAAATTAAATTCAATCTTCATCAACAAATTGAAAAATTCAATAAGTTAATTTTTGCATTTGGAGTTTTTTTTTTTTAATCCCAAATGCAGCTCTAAAACCGTTCTTTTTGGGGGTTGAAATATATAATTTTATTTTTTTAAAATGTTTTTCTAAAACTAAACGTTGCAACGTTTAGTATTTGATTTTTTTCCTCACAAAATTGCAACGTTAAGTTTTCACATTACTATATTAATTATCAAGAAATCAAATTTTAATTAACATTAGCGATTAACCAATCTGTTTAATTTACCGGTGACCGGAATATTCCTTGTGATATCAATTATCCATTCTGTTTAATTTTCCGGCCACCGGGATATTCTCCGTGATATCGCTTTGTTAAACCACAAAAATGTACAGAGTATTTACCATTGTTTTATTGTTGCTTCATGTGATAAACTCCGATGGAGCAGCACCGCCGGCGAAATTGGATGCCCCTGGTTTTTCTCCGGCGAGTCCTTATGCATCGCCTGACAAGTCTCCGGAAACTTCTCCGGCAATTGCAATGTCTCCAAAAAGTGGTCCGTTTGCTTCGCCGGTTCACTCTCCGTCGAGAACTCCGCCGACGACTTCAATTTCGCCGGCTAGGACTCCATCGTCCAATGACAGTGCTCCGGTACCAGCTAAGGCTACTCCTGAAACGCCGGTGAACACTCCTACAATATCCCCTAAAGCATCATCAAAGTTACCGGCGTCTACACCGTCTATCTCGCCGATAAATTCTCCTGCGCCAATGCCGTCATCCAATGTGGATGCTCCGGTACCATTGGCAATGACTCCTCGGCCGGGATTTAAAACTCCGGTGATCACTCCTGCAATATCTCCCAAAGCATCGTCAATGGTGCCGGTGTCTACCCCGTTTGTCTCGCCGATAAATTCTCCTGCGGAAACGCCGTCATCCACTGTGGCTGCTCCGCTTCCATCTGTAATTACTCCTCGTCCGAAATTTAAAACTCCGGTGATCACTCCTTCATCATCACCAGTCCCGGAGTCTCCTAAAATGAGACCATCCGCTTCACCGGTGAAAATACCACCGACGAAAACCATTTCGCCAGCGCTCACTCCATCATCTTCTCCAGTAAGTGCTCCTGTATTCTCTCCTCGGGCATCATCTCCGGCAGCTTCACCAACAGATATTCCGGCAATCGTTGTGACTCCATCAATATCCTCAAGTATTCCTTCAACTTCAATAACTCCGTCAGAGGCACCGGAGATGTTGTCTACTCCGATTCCGGCACCGGTCAATTTTTCGCCGGAGAGTTCACGAAGCGTTGTGACTGATACTTTCGCGGGAACTTCAAATTTTGAGGCGCCAAATTTTCTAAGTGGGCTTGCTATTTGGGCTGTTTTGTTAATTTGAAATTCATTAAAGGCCCAATTTTTATGTATATGTAGAATTTTTTTCCCTTTGTAATATTCTTCTTTATAATATATTTTATTTTTGATATATAAGTGAAAAAATGTAGAGATCTACCTTTAATATATGTGTAGCGGAGTTAGGAGTTTCACATAACATAAGAAGATTCAAATAATATTATTACGTTACTATATTGTATATGTCTCGATACTTACCGTTCAATGGATGAGATATGAGACTCTACCTAACTAGTATATTCTTCGCCTTAATGTACACTTCATCAACTACAAACTAAGATGCTTCAAAAGGTGGAGTTCATTCTGACAAGCTAACACGAGCTTTATCATCTTGAATTCGAACGTGTAATCTAAAATAATTTTATAATTCTCTTTGTTGGTAAACTAATATCTAATACCTTAGGCTAGTGCATTAATGCCTAAAAAATCAAATAATATTACATTGTTACTATACTTTGAATGTGTGTCGATACTTACCGTTCAATGGATAGGATATGATATAAGAGAAAGAAAGAAATAGAAGTAGTTTAAAAGTCTATAAAACTGTTACTGATAAGACTGAATTTGGGCCTCAAAACTCTTTTACATTGTAATGATCTCAAAGTCTATAAAACTTGCCTTTTGAATTTCTTAATGATTGAAGTTGACAAAGTTTTAAAAACAAATTTGTGATTATAGTAAAAAAAGAAAAAGTATTTGAAAGGAAAAAGATAAAATTGTTAATCTAAAATTTATTTACACAATGGTGAATTTATATGTTGATCTCGTTTAAGAATTATAGTGAGATGAATAGAATCTCTTCATCCTTAATTACAGGTCTAGACTCTTGAATATGCAAAAATCCTAGCTAACCTTACACGATATAAATTTGAATCAATTAAAATACCGATATGACTGAATTTGTATAAAACAAAAGAAATGATGCATGTATGAAACTTCCTTGTTTGACTCATAGTAATGAGCTAAATCAATCATACGTATATGTGTTTGAATTAGCTCATTACTATATGAGTCGTACAAGGAATTTTCATATTATGACACATTTGGTTTAGGAAGTTTTAAAAACAAAATTGTAATTGAAGTCTAAAAAAAAGCATTTTAAAGTTAAAGAATAAAATTGATAATCCTTATTTAGACGATTATGTAACTATAAGTTTAACTCTCTCCTCAAAAAATGTGGTTAGATGGATATAATTTCTTTATTCTTAAGTTAATGGTTCGGATTCAAGTCTTGAATATAAAAAAAAAAAGCTTCCCAAAAGCATTTCACCTTTAATTTTATATCTTACATGACTCAAATTTAAATCAGTCGAAACCTCAAATAACAACAACAACAAATACCCAACATAATTACATAAGTGAGGTCGGAGAGAATATATTATATGCAATCTCTAGCTCTACCTTGTGGAGATAGAGAAGTTATACATGTTTGTATTAGCTTATTACTATGAACAGAGGCTGATCCACATGTATAGGTGAGGGTGTAAGTGTACCCGTTAACTTTGGAAAAAATTATGTAAATCTATTTTGAAAAACTGGAAGAAACTAAATATAACTAACAGTACCTTCGTGAAAAGCATAAAAGGGCAGTTAGTACCGCTGGTACAAGCGAGCTTGAGCGCCCACACGACCATCATTTGATCCCAACTAAAACCATATTTTATTATTTTTATCAACTTATAATATTAATACACCCGAAGTCTTCAAATCCGGGGTCGCCTCATTATGACATATATTTCATTGGTATTTCATAGTATGACATTAAGCACACAACTAATTGTGAGTTGTTCAATGACAAATATATACCAAAAAGTCGTCAATCATAGTCGATTATTCTTTTAAATTAGGTTGTCATTTTATGTCATGACATAGAACAAACAATTACCAATTTGAAAATTTTCACATTTTTTTTTCTTTCTATATAATATTTCGATTTTATCAGAGAATGGAAAAGAAGAAGAGAATAATATAAAAATAAGAGATAACTTTAAAAAACACATTCAAACTATTTTATTTTATTTTAGTTTCACACCTAAACTATTGAGATTGTAAGTTTCATACCTAAACTATCATTTTTTAATTTGAGAAACACACCTCAGTAGTGTGTGTAATGCACTCTCTCTTTTATTTGAAAAAATCAAGACACATGGCATTCCACATGGATAAAATATTCCACCTTGACAAAAATTAAATAATAAATTATTAATATTAATTAAAAATTAAAGATTAAAATATTACTATTCATAAAAATATTAAATTATTTTTCTTACCCCACTCCACCACCTCCTCCACGTA
>JAJOOO010016927.1:0-19168 GCA_029582685.1 Solanum piurae | reverse complement strand
ACTCAGCTTTTCAGTTTTGTATAATTCGCGCATTTGTACAATTCAGAATTTGTATAATATAATTTGTATAACTTTTGTATAATTCAGAATTTGTATAACTATTTGCACTTATGATGTTTGTAATTGTATAAATTCGTTATTTTGAGTTTATACAAAAATAACTGAATTATACAAATGTACCCGCGAATTATACAAACCTGCTAATTATACAAATCCGCGAATTATACAAATGAGACAGCCTAAACTATAGCTACAACCCGTAAATATGCAAACTATAGCTATTAAGCATAATTAAGTTTATTATAGTGGCTATTTGTGAAAGTTCCTCTTTAGATAAAGCCTTTTTTTTTTTTTTTTTTGGTTAAAAGAGGAAATACTATATCATAATATTATGCACCCTATATTCGCCTTGCATTAAGATTTAGAAATTTAAATTAGTTATTAGCCAAAATATTGTGGAAAAATTGAGTCATATTTGACAAATACATATTATGTACCTTTTTACGTATACTATCACCGCTAATTATAGTTGATCACTTTTTACTTTCGTCTCAATTATTATTTGTTTGCAAATTAATGTTATTTTGTATAAACATTAGATGTGAGTAGTGGTGACAAATGGGCGGGTTGGGTCAAATTTAGGCGGGTTGAAAATGGGTCAATATAAAATGGGTAATAATTCAATCCGCTCATATTTAATATGGGTGAAATGGATTGGGTAACAAATGAGTTGGTAAAATACTAGTTTACCTCATATTTTCATGAGTAAACAGTACTCTACTTAAGAATTCAACACGAAGAAAATATTTTAGTCTTTTTTTAGATGAAAAATATTGAAAGTGCTTCATTTAGTTTTATTGTATCATAAAAGTAAAAAAAAATCCTATAACTTTTCAATATAAAATAAATTTATGTAATAACAAGGGGAAAATATTTTTAATTCAAAGTAAATGAATATTTGAATTTTAGGGCTAAAACATGCTTAATGCACTTTAAGCAATGTCAATACTAATACATGATTTGCTTATTTTACACTATTATATCCAATATAAAACTAAACAAATAAAAAAATATAATTATAATTAACAAAAGAAATATACATTTAAAATATATATTTTTGGAGGGCCAAAGACTTCACCTTTTCAATTATAGAGAAAAATAATTAGTTCTATATAAGAACATATAAAGGAAGAGAAGTTACAATATTTTTAGTGATATCATGAATTTTGAGTGAATAAAAGTTAGAAGCTCAACTCATTTGGCTAATTCATAGTTTATCCATAGTTTACCCATATTTTTACCTCTATTTTTATGGGTTGAATATGGGTATCAACCCATATTTTACCCATGTAAAAAGTCACTCACCCATGATACGATTCTCACAAGAGAAACGATGATAATATGCGGAAATCGAAAGACAATAAAGTAACGATAGATAGATAGACACACAAGAGGAAACAAAAGGCAACCAAAGGGTATATTAAACCCAATGACCTCGATTCGTTGATCCAACTATAGACCTTAACTCTTACGATGACCTCAAGGGAATCGATATCCCAAGCAACCAACGTTTCTAACAAAGTTCATAAAAGCTTAACCAAGCTCTCAACACTCAAACATGAGTTTTCAGTTTTCAACATTCAAAATAATCTAAGTCTAAAATGAACCCAAGCTAGCTATTTATAGGTTTAAGATAAAAAGGCCCAAAAGTGACCCGGAATGACAAAAGGGAGAGCTGGGTCGGATCGCCTAGTGGGTTTGGCGATCCGCACTTTAACTCGGCGAGACTTCCTGCTCGGTTTAGCTCTTAGCCACGTTCTGTAGAATTGGGCGATTTGGGGTCATCGCCCAAGTCATTGGGCGATCCGCCGATTGGCTTTGACTCGCCAAAATGTTCAGCTGCAATCTTCAAGGCGTGGAAACCCTTGTTTGTCAACAGTACCAACTCGAGCACCTCCATCTTCATGAATAATCCTTGCATCCTTTGAAGGTCTTGATCTTGTCTTCTAGTAAATGGCCTTGATGAAATTCGTATTGCATAATTCTCTCCTTCTTGAAAAGAATTTGTCCTCAAATTCGATGGATCATCAGCTTCAGCAGTTGGAAATGGGGACAGGTCGCACACATTGAAAGTGTTGTGCACTTGATATTCCGGAGGAAGGGAAACCTTGTAGGCGTTGTCGTTGAGCCACTCAATCACTGGAAATGGTCCATCACCTCTTGGCATGAGCTTCATCTTGCGATGGGTGGGGAATCGCTCCTTGCGAAAGTGTACCCACACCCAATCACTTGGTTCAAACACGATCCTCTTGCGGCCCCTGTTAGCCCTTTTTGCTACATCTTGGTTCTTCTTCTCTAATTGTAGCCGCACCTTCTCATGAAACTTCTTCATGGTTTCAGCTCGCTTACTCCCATCTAAGCTTAACACAACATCTTGAGAAAGAGGAGTGAGATCTAAAGGGGTTAGGGGGTTAAAACCATAAACCACTTCAAAAGGAGTCATGCCAACAGTACTATGAATAACACGATTATATGCAAACTCAACTAAAGGCAAATGTTCCTCCCACGAGGCTAACTTTCCATACACGACAACACGACGCATAGAACCCAAGGTCCTATTCACAACTTCAGTTTGGCCATCAGTTTGGGGGTGGCAAGAAGTTGAGAGCAACAACTTAGTACCAAGTTTACCCCACAGTTCCTTCCAAAAGTGACTAAGGAATTTTTGATCCCTATCACTTACAATGGTTTGAGGAATTCCATGCAATTTAACAACATGCTCAACAAACAAAGATGCTATTGGAAGCATCATCACATTTATGACATGGAATGAAATGAGCCATCTTTGAAAATCGATCAACAACAACAAAGATGCTATCTCTACCTCTTTTAGTCCTTGGCAGACCCAAAACAAAGTCCATTGAAATATCGAGCCAAGGTATTTAAGGGGTGGGGAGTGGAGTGTATAAACCATGGAGAAGGAGGCGTTATTTAGCACGTCGACATTCAACACATTGACCACAAATTCGAACAACATCTTTATGCATTTTAGGCCAATAGAATTGTTCCTCAAGAATTCTCCTAGTTTTCTCAATACCAAAATGACCCATTAAACCCCCATTGTGTGCCTCCCTCACAAATAGTTCTCTCCAAGAGCTCATAGGCACACAAAGTCTCTTGCCTTTGAACAAGAAACCATCAAACTTGGAATAGGGAGTAGAAGACCTATCCCTCATCCACCCTTCCCTCTCCCATTCCTCACAATCTTTGAAGATTTGGGCAAACACGGGATCGTTGGGATATAATGCCTTCAAATATTCAAAGCCAATCAATTTGGAAGACAAAGTATTTATCAACACATGTTTTCTAGACAAGGCATCGGCCACCACATTTTCCTTTCCCTTTTTGTATTGGATTACATAAGGAAAAGTTCAAGGAATTCAATCCATTTGGCGTGCCTCTTGTTCAACTTTCCTTGGGCTCGAATATGCTTTAGGGACTCATGATCAGTCCTAATCACAAATTCCTTGGGCCACAAGTAATGTTGCCAATTACCCAAAGCCCTAATCAAGGCATACAATTCAAGATCATAAGTGGAATAATTCAAAGTAGCACCTTTTAGCTTTTCACTAAAGTAAGCAATGGGTTTTTGGTCTTGCATTAAGACTTCTCCAATGCCTACTTTACTAGCATCACATTCCACTTCAAATATTTTATCAAAATTAGGTAATTGCAGCAAAGGAGCGGAACTAAGCATAGATTTTAAAGCCTCAAAAGCTTTGGCTTGTTCCTCTCCCCACTTAAAAGGTTTATCCTTTCGGATTACCTCTGTCAAGGGGGTTGCTATGGTACTAAAACCTTTGACAAATTTTCTATAAAAACTAGACAACCCATGAAAGCTTCTGACTTCACTTATGGATTTCGGAATTGGCCAATTCTTAATAGCCTCAATTTTAGACTCATCAACTTCAACCCCTCTTGAACTCACAACAAAACCCAAGAAGACAACTTCATCAACATAAAATGAACATTTATCAAGATTAGCATAAAGTTGTTCCTTCCTAAGCACATCAAACACACATCTTAAATGTTCAACATGATCATGCATGGTCTTGCTATAAATCAAAATATCATCAAAATAGACAACCACAAATTTCCCTATAAAGGGTTTCATCACATGATTCATGAGACGCATAAGGGTACTAGGAGCATTAGTAAGACAAAAGGGCATCACCAACCATTCATATACACCAAACTTGGTCTTGAATGCGGTTTTCCATTCATCACCGGGGTTCATCCGAATTTCATGATAACCACTCCTAAGATCAATCTTTGAAAACACACAAGAGCTATTCAATTCATCAAGCATATCATCTAACCTAGGAATAGGATAACGATACTTTATCGTAATTTTGTTGATGGCTCGACAATCAACACACATGCGCCAAGTTCCATCTTTCTTTGGAACCAATAGAACCGGCACGGTACATGGGCTCATGCTCTCCTTCACATAACCTTTGTTGAGGAGTTCCTCAACTTGCCTTTGTAGTGTCCTCCGAATTTCTTCGATAAGCTGGCTTGTTTGACAATTGCGATCCCGGCACAAAATCAATTTGGTGCTCAATTCCCCGAAGAGGGGGCAATCCTTTTGGAAGCTCCCTTGGGAAGACATCTTCATAATCCTGCAAAAGAAAGGAAATAGAATTGGGAAGGGAAGAATGAGATTGGTTAGTTTGTAGTACATGATCCCTATGTGTGATAAGGATCAAAGAACTTTCGGACTCAATTTCCTCCCTTATCTCTTTGTAATTAGCCAACAACACTTGGGCCTTTCTTTTCAACTTCCTCCTCTCCTCCTCTTCTTGGTTCTCAGCCTCCACATGTTCCTCTTCACACTTCCTCTTTTCCCTCGATTCACTCATCCTTTTATATATATCATTGACTTGAGAGGGGGACATAGGATGAATAACATATTTATGATTATCCAACACAAGTGAATACTTGTTGGTTCTCCCATCATGTTTGGTTGAACGATCATGTTGCCAAGGCCTCCCGAGTAGAACATGACAAGCTTGCATTGGGACCGCATCACATAGAACCTCATCTTGATATTTCCCAATCTTAAACTTGATCATCACTTGTCGATACACCCTCAATTCTCCACACTCACTCAACCATTGAAGTTTGTAAGGTGTAGCATGCTTAGTGGTAGGAAGTTTTAAGAATTCCACTAATGCGGTGCTAGCAACATTTGCACAACTCCCGCTATCAATGATTACTGAACACACATTATCCTTGATGAAGCATTTGGAGTGAAATAGATTCTCTTTTTGGCTCGGATGATCCAAGGGCTTACTAACCATTGCTCGCCTCACCACATATAGAGGAGCGACACTCTCTCCTTCTTTGACACAAAGGTCTGGTTCCTCATCTTTTCCATCTTTAGACTCATCATCTTCTTGAGGATCTTCTTCACAACCTTCTTCTTGCTCCCTTTCTTCACTAAGATATATTTCCCCTCCTTGAAGTAGAGAAATCAATCGATTGGGACACTCACGCATTATATGACCCCACCCCCTACATTTGTGACATTGAATACCTTTAGGGAACTTGGTTGGGTCAGTGATACCTTTGTCTCTAGGCGGGTACCTTGGAGTGTTTCCTTCGAAGGGCTTCTTCTCATAAGGCTTCTTAACATTCGAACCCTTGTTCCAACCCGACGATGTTTGAGCTCCCCCTTTGTTCTTGCTACAAGAATTGGAAGATGAAGTCTTGTACTTAGCCACCTTCTCCTCCTTGAATTCTAGATCTACCTCATAGGTGGCCTCAAATGTATCATTCAAAGTAGCAAACCTATGAAGGGTAATCTTAGAAGAAATCTCTTTGTTCAACCCTACCTTGAAGCGAATTACGACATGCTCTTCAATTTCTCTATATTCCAGCTTCATGACTATGTTTTGGAACTCGTCATGATAGGCTTCAACACTTTTGCTTCCTTGCCTCAAGTTATACAATTTGGCAAGTAATCCTTGGCAGTATCTCTCCGGCACATACTTAGCTCTCATCAATCTTTTCAACTCGGGCCATGGTGGAGGATGACATTTCTGAACAACTAAGTGATACCTCTTCATGTATTCCCACCATGTGACAGCATACCCTTCAAATTGGCATATAACATAGCAACTACTTTTGACCTCCACCAATTCATTGACATTGAAAATCTGGTCACATTGCGACTCCCATTCTAAGTAAGCATCGGGATTGCATTCCCCTTTGAATGTTGGAAGAGTCATTTTGATAGAGTTGATGCCAACATCTCGGCCTCCATGGCCACCTTGGTCATTGTAATGGTAACCCTTTTGATGCCCTCCTTGATAGAAGTTACCATGTTGTTCTCTAGCTTCTTGACCAAATTCATGATTGCCATTGACTTCCCATTGATTTCCACCTTGAGGGTGGTTCCCATGTTGTCTCCTTTCAAATGGCATTGGACCCAATCTACCTCTTGGTCCTCCTTGCAAGACTTGACCTCTTGGTCGATTTCTTGGTGACTCATTCCATGGCGCTTCTTCACTTTCACTTTCATAACCTCCTTGATCTTCATTATTCCTCACCTCATTCACGGGATTTGGTTGTGGCTGTGGTCTTTGGTAGGAAATATTTGGTTAAGTGGTGTTTGGTAAGGATGTCTTTGAGTTGGTGGAGCTTCTTGACTAAGAAGAAAATGGAACGATCGATTGGAACTTTGGCTATTTGAACCCAATTGATTGAAAATTGGGTGCAAAGCTTGGTGGAGGGTTCCTGGTGTGAGAGTAGGAGAATTAGTGTGATCATGCCCACTTGTAGAAGCACGAAAGGTAGCTTGTGGTGTGGAGTCATTGGAGTTGACTCTACCTTCCACAGTAGCAAGCCTACCGTCCATCCTTGCTATATCACCTCTCACGTTGTTCAACACGTCCAACAAAGTTGCCAAAGTAATTTCTCCAATTGGTGCTTGAGTTTTTCCTCCAGCCTCCATTATACCTGAGATTAGGAATAAATTGAGTTTCTGATCGCCGAATGACCTGTTTTCTTCACCTAAGTTGAAGTTCAGCTCGCCAACTTGAAGATGGACTCGCCAAACTCTGCAAACGGACAAGGCAACTTGGCGATAGGGGTGGAAGTTCGGTGATGCACCGAATGGATTCGGCAACCAAGGGTGATCTCGCCGAAACTTCCAGTAACTCCCTCAAATAGGCAACCCTTTCGGCGACCAACCTGCCCAAAGGGCGAGTCGCCGAGTGGGTTAGGCGAGCTAAGTCGGGGCTCACCTAATGGACTACTGCTGCAACTTTAAACTTCTGATATTTGAATTCTGGTGGTCCCCCTACTCTTGTCCTTTAGTATTTACCCTTCTAGGTGAATTCCCTCTTTAATAAGCACTTTTACTCTTTCTCTTTCTTCCCTTTTTGAATCAAACACCTTGTTTTCAAATATTTCCTTCCTTGAAGGTTTGAATGTTCTTCAAGAACTTCAAGAACAAGATGAACATCCAAAATAAAACCCTTAAAATTTTTGTCTCGGAATTTCACAAAAATTTAGGTGAAGGCTCTCCTTGATATGGGGAACAACACCCAATACTTTTTAGCCTTCAATTTCAAACCAAAACCTTCAAATTTCAAAACCCACTTTGTCTTCTTCAAGCTTTTTCAAGTCTTCAATGGTGGATTCTTCAATAAGGCACCAAACTCCTTCCAATCTCAGCCTAAGACTCAAATATAGTTGGAGAACACTATTCCAACCTTAGAAACTCAAACAAGACTCAGATATAAGAAATCCATTTCAGTAAAAATCTCAAAAATGATAATGAACAGATTCGTAGGAACGAAGCTAGGCTTGGCTCTGATACCAAATGATACGATTCTCACAAGAGAAATGACGATAATATGCGGAAATCAAAAGATAATAAAGTAAAGATAGATAGATAGACACACAAGAGGAAACAAAAGGCAACCAAAGGGTATATTAAACCCAATGACCTCGATTCGTTGATCCAACTATAGCACCTAACTCTTACGATAACCTCAAGGAAATCGATATCCCAAGCAACCAACGTTTCTAACAAAGTTCAACAAAAGCTTAACCAAGCTCTCAACACTCAAACATGAGTTTTCAGTTTTCAACATTCAAAATAATCTAAATTTAAAATAAACCCAAGCTAGCTATTTATAGGTTTAAGATAAAAAGGCCCAAAAGTGACTCGGAATGACAAAAGGGTGAGCTGGGTCGGGTCGCCTAGTGGGTTCGGTGATCCGCCTTTTAACTCGGTGAGACTTCCTGCTGGGTTTAGCTCTTAGCCACGTTCTGTAGAATTGGGCGATTTGTGGTCATCGCCCAAGTCATTGGACGATCCGCCGATTGGCTCTGGCTTGCCAAAAAGTTCAGGTACAATCTTCAAGGAGTGGAAACCCTAGTTTGTCAATAGTACCAACTCGAGCACCTCCATCTTCATGAATAATCCTTGCATCCTTTGAAGGTCTTGATCTTGGCTTCTAGTAAATGTCCTTGATGAAATCCGTATTGCATCAACCCAACCTATTAAAATATGAGCGGGTTACCAAAATATGGGCTTATGTATTCTTTATATACAACTATATACCGTCATTATGATTTTATGGCGATCTGTACAATTGTATTGATATACTTTCTTCATCTTATTTTATATGATACAATTTTTTAAGAAAAAATTGTAAGTAATTAAAATGCGACTAATTCGGATTCGCGTTGGATAGGAGCTCATTCGGGGATAGTGCTCCCTACCTGAATGCAGTAAATTAACCTGCTGTAAAATTCAAAATCTATAAATTTTTCTAATTTTTTAATCTGCCTTTAATCTTAAGCTATGTTAAGTTCACTATTATATTGGAATGCATAAGTACATATATTTAGTGTAACTAGAAGTGTCAAATAGATGTATGTGTCGAACTGAATTTGGATAATTCAAAATGAGTTTAGTTACTAAATAACTCGTCCTCGTACTAATTTTTAATTTCTTTATTTGCTTTTTATAATTATTTAGTGTCTACTAAATTTTTTTATTTATTGAAATAACATAAGCATCAATTTTCACACTTATTTAATTTTTTGACTAGAAATTCTCTTAGCCACCACGTGAAAAATGTGAAATTTCAAAGTTTGAGGATGAATTATATATAGAGTTTTAGTAGCTATTTGGATAATATTTGAGTAGAAGATGGAAAAAAAAGCGAGTAGACAGAAAATATCTAAAAAAAGTTTGAAAAGATTTGTGAAGGAACATAATTTGTGAATGGAAATCAATATTTCACTTGGGGGTACACTTTCAAATTATTATTTTAATGTTAAAGATGAAAATTTAGTATTTATAATGTCATCTCTATACTAGTATTTACATATAACGAAGTATAGTATTTATAATATTGATTTAATATTTCATGATGAGATGAACACTAAGAGATATACTAATATCACCTTGCTATTTAGCTATTCAAGTGAAGTGACGTTAACGACACTTATTACTTTTGATTGAAAATTGTCAACCAATGAAAATGCGATAACTATAGGGGCATTAAGCTATTAAGTCATACTATGAAAATTTAGAAGAGAATGATCAAGATAAGAACGGGGAAGGATGTGTCTATCTTTGAAAGCCAATTCAAGAAAGGGTAATAATCGGGGATGTCGTGGGGCAAAGGTAATGGTAATGCTAGAAGGGGAACGGCGCAACCAGTTGGAGGTTCACCCGAACTGAGGATAGAACTAAATTTTATGCCTTTTTGGGTAGATTTGAGGCTGAGGCATTTGATGCCGTGATAATAGGTACTATTCTCGTCTATGGCCGGATGACTTATGTTTTATTTAATTTGGGATCCACATATTCTTATGTATCTGTCAAATTTGCCTTGGGTCTTAATTTTATTTGTGATACTCTTGATGTTGTTATTCATGTATGTGTATCTTTCTTGCTCTATGGTGTTTGCGGGTCTCGTTCTTAGGTAAATTTGGTTACATTGGATTTGCTGGACTTTGATGTAATCTTGGGTATGACTTGAATGTCTCCTTATCATGTTGTGTTAAACTGTAATTCTAAGACAGTACTTTAGAGTTTTTGGATAGGAATAGACTATACTGGGAAGGAGTGTGTAGATCTAAGCTAGTAAAGATCATATCCTTCATTCGGGTTAGAAGACTAGTGGGGCCAGAATTTTTAGCCTATTTAGATCACCTTCGGGATGTCAATGCGGAGTCCCTTTCTATCGAGTCATGTTATAATTGTTCCTTTGTGGAGTCTTTGCAGATATTCTGGTGGGGAAATTTCATTTCCCCTCTTTTTCTTCCTAGGCTTCACAACATATTTTGAAGATGTTGTTAATCATACATTACAATATCTTAATCTCTTTAATCTTTTTCTCTCTCTCTCTATTTTATTGGCTTTGATCATTATTTCAGGATTCAGAGGCAAGAACAGAAATGTAATATAATTGTTTAATTTTAAGTTTTGGATTGTAAGATATATATATATATAATATTCGCCTATAATCTTAAGTTATTTTAGGTTTGGTATTGGGGTGCATGGGTACATGTCTTGAGTGTAACAAAATGAGTTTAGCTACTAAATAACTCATCTAAAAATTACTTGTGATGAAATGAACTATGTTAAAATAGGCTAATAAACGGGTCATAACCCAATCCTCAATTCTTATTAATTTTAATTTCTTTGTTTTTCAATAGTTATTATGAAGTGTCTAATAAAATGTTCAATGATTAAATATATATATATATAAAAGGATAATACATAAATATGTCACATTTATACTTTTCAACTTTGAGTATGTATAAGGGGTTAATACCTCAGATGGTCACTCAACTATCCACTTTTGCCTCAGAAAGTCACTCAACTTTTAATTTTCACTAAAATGTCACCATGTGAGTGACTTTCTGAGGAAAGACTGGATAGTTGAGTGACCATCTGAGGTATTAACCCTATGTATAAGCACACAACTTGTATAAAGTTGAACAAATGCACACACGTCCTACCTGAGAATTTGAATCCTACATGTATTATGTCACGTATGACTCATGTGTTTACTTATTCAACTTTATACAAGTTCATATATGATAAGGTATTTTGTGGGACAATCTGAATCACATATCATTCTAATTTTTAAATGAACTAAATTAAATAGATAAAAAAAAACGATTGAGTTAATAGCCGGTCCAAATGTACGTTGGTTGGACGGATCATGTTTTGAAATATTATTTTAACACCATAATATCTGGTGCATACCCATTGAACTATGATGACCCACTTGTTTGCTTAAAAGAAGACATTATGAAATAAATTTTGTAATTTGTTGTCTCATTGACCAACACTTTTTGACTAGAAATTTATGAACTCACTTTGATACCATGAAGAAATTTATGAAGATGTATATCAAATGTAAGCCCAAATTTCTATTCACTACTAATACGTTCCTTAATCTGAGATTTACACGATACCCTTATTACAATTTCACCATTTCAAAACAATGAAACTGTAACAGTTTGATCAGTCGATACTTTCTAAAAATATATGCTAAAATACATCATCAAATGAATATATATATGAGAAGATTAAATAAAGTTCTTTGAAATATAGGAGATGAATAATTTTTAGTCGTATTCAAAGTCCGCTTCAAATAGAGATGGGATGAGCATTGAAGAAAAAAGTTATAAAAGTATCATATAACGCTCTATTTTTCTTTAGATGAATATACAGGTCAAATCAAGTTCAAATATGTTTGGTTGACAATTTAGAAATTCGCATAACTAATACATGTATAAGTTCTGAGGGAATTTATGTGATATTTTATGCTAGATAGAAGGTGTAATAACTAATACATGTATAAAATATTACATAAATTCACTCATAATTAATCCTTACTTTATTAATACCGCATAAATCCAATCAGCTACCAAACTACCCCTAATTGCAAATGACTACTCAGTTAAGGAGGCCTAGCCTACCTGAATGTCAAGCAAATATCAAACCGACATTGGAGTAAACAGGTATAAGTGTTTTATTATGGACTTTCTAGGCAGAATTCAGGTCGCAAATTGGATCGGGTAAAAAATATAGTATGTCGACTACTAGACGTTTTAACCTAGAAAATCATTTCATTCACTTCCTAACCAAAAAGAAATCTTAAGAGAGGGTTCTAGTGGAATTCTTGTATGATGAAGGTTAGTTTTTAGTGATTTCTACCATTAAAGGTTGCATCCGTGCCTGAAACATGATCACTACATGTGGCAATCGTTTTCCCCTTCTATTAGAGCTAGTTTTTGAAGATGTACCTTGTTAGTTATTGATGTTTCTTCAAGGCTTACACTTTATTTGCTAAGGTAATCATCTCAGGACTTTTTAAAATTGTTTTTATGAAGTTCTACGGACGTTTCGTCAAGTTAGGGCCGTATGGAAAATCTGCCGATTTAAGCTCAATTTTAATTGTTTATAGGTGCATATCAGTTGTGTATGTATAGTGTTTGCGAAGCTTAGGACGTAAGGAACAACTTTCATGAAGAAACTACGGTGATTTGAGCGTTCATTGGAAAGATATGTTAAGGCTAAGCTATGTCCTTCCTTTTAGCACAACTCCTGGAAAATTCCTAAAACGTCAAATGCGATATTTTATTATTCTATACCTAGAAAGATCTTTTGTGAAAGACACTAGGATCGTAGCTGAATTGTTTTCATGATGCTATTATGTTGATATTCCACCCGGTCGTATAAATAAGGTGTTCAACATCTACATGTCATTTATAGGTTTTCTTGACTATATGTCCATATGTATGAATTATTATTCTTCTTTGGGTGGTGTGACTTAAAAATATTATGAGATACATTTAGTATTTGTAACCAGTCATCTTTCTCTGCTAAAGGGTATTTTGAAAAATCTTTAAAGTAACACGATTTTCAAAACTCTCAAATATAACTTAAATGTTTATACTATTAAAACACTTGATTTTTAAAATATTTTCTTTTATAAATTATCTAGGAACCAAGTATAGGAACTAAGTAAAGCACCTTAAGCTTTTTATGAACATCTTCAAGGTTATGTTATCTTTCTAAAAGTCGAGTTAAGTTTTCAAGCTT
The DNA here is from genome assembly GCA_029582685.1 of Solanum piurae. Taxonomy (NCBI): domain Eukaryota; kingdom Viridiplantae; phylum Streptophyta; class Magnoliopsida; order Solanales; family Solanaceae; genus Solanum; species Solanum piurae. Next base: position 6,018 of record JAJOOO010016927.1, on the reverse strand, counting down.
ATTCAGAAAAACATATGAGATTCCATAAGACATTTACATGTTATACGAAGTGATTACGGGATTATGAGAACAAGAGTACAAACGGGCCAAGATTGGCAACATGATTATGATAACATATATGCATTACGAATCCATGACATGACATTTTATGCATTCTACTCTCGAGCTATAATAGGGAGATATGAGGCTTATTGCCTATATTTATACGTACGAGACACAGATGACCACAAGTTGGCGAATACAATGTTGGTTAGCTATCGGGAGGCACCACCATTGCTAGAATTTGGCTGGGTATGTCATGCATTTGCATCTATATATGTATTCATGATATACGATTTCATGAGCATACCATACATATATAAATAGTAGGAGGTCAAATGTCAATCATGGAGACTATTTGAGTTTCAGTTTCAGGTGGTGTCTCTATTACCCCTTTTACAATAGCTACTTATGATTATACTTTCCTCTTTACATACCAGTATATTTTTATTTGTATGACGTCCCATTGCCTGGGGACGTTACTTTTTTTTTTGTTTCTTGCGTGCAGGTCCATGCATGAATTCTGATTGACCCACCCACTAGGATTTGGGTTCAACTATGACTTGGTAAGCTATATCTTATCCTGGGGCTATCAGAGAATGTTTACTTTTTTTGTACATCTTATGTATAGTCGGGGCCTTGTCCCGATAGTGCTTCTTTCACTTATAGAGGCTATTGTGGACACAGTATTGCAGGTCTCTTTTGTAGGTTTCAGTCTTCAACCTATTGACTTGGAATGTCTGTGTGTGTGTATATATATGTGTGTGTGTGTATATATATGTGTGTGTGTGTGTCTTCGGTTGCGGCCTCATCGGCTAGCTAGTACTTCTTTATTTTGACTTGTCTACCATTGTTTATATGGTTTATTGTTATTCATGTCATGACCTTAATAGTGAAGGCTTCACATTTCAGATGTTGTGTTGCCCGATCTTTTTATCCCGCAATTTAGTTAGCTAGTATGTTTCAGTGGCTAACTCGATCAAATACGATATCGAGTGTCAGTCGCACCTCCCTATTTTGGGGAGTGCCAGATTTTTCCCCTTGACGGGAATGTCTATCCTAAAGGGTATATTATTTACTTCATCTTACTTTAACTTGTACTGTTCATACTCTTTATGTGCGTATAAAGAAACTAGTATTATAGTTTGATAGAAAGTGATTTAAATTCAACTTGGATAGATTGATCGCAATTGGGCTCGACATGACGCCCTGGTCTATGCTAATGAAGAACCCCTACCCCTAGTAATTATTTAAGAATCTCAATCAATAAATCATCACTTTTATTTAGTTGATGTTTGATCGTAGATTTTAGATTTGTTTTTGAGACTCTGTTTTTAAATATTTGTTTGGACAAAGATTTTAAAAATCTATTTTAAAAAATATTTCAAGTTTCAAAAACTTATGCAAATCCATTTTTAAATTTTTGGAACTTCCACTCACAAAAAATTCAAGTAAAATGTATGTTCAAACAATTTTTTTTAATTAAAAGCTGAACTTAGGAGTTCTTTTATTGATTCAATAAGTTTGTACAAAATGGCCCAACGAGCCCAAGAAAGGAAGCAAAACAACAACAGGCCCAGTCCAAAAATTGAACCTGCCTTTCTCTCTTAAATATCTCACTAGCTGCTAGGGTTTCTAAATTGAGCTCCCCTTTTTCCTCTTTAATGTCGCCGCTTCCTTTTTTCCTCTTCAATGTCGCCGCTCTCCTTTTTCCTCTTCAATGTCGCCGCTCTCCTTTTTCCTCTTCAATGTCGCCACTCCCTTTTTTCTCTTCAATGTCGCCGTTGGGAGATATAACTAACCCCATCTTCCTCCTTCTGATTCTATGGATCATCAACGTTTTCCTCCTCTTCATTTCACCATTATTTTTCTCAGCACTAAGAGGTGGATCTTCACTATTATCTTTCCCTTTCCTTTATTCCTTATTTATTTGGACTTCTATTTCCTCTTTTTTAGATATTTTCTATGGTGGATGAAATGGACACTTAGGTGATTTCGATAGAGGTAGATAGTCATATGTTTGAGCTCGAAACTCGTTGTAAGTGTTTTCTTTCCTTCGTTTCTCTTATGATTTCCCATTCTTTCCTTAAGTATACCGTTCAAACACAATTAGATGTAAGGTAGTGTCATTTGCTAATGATGCTGGTAAAGATTATATAAGTAGTTTTATCTTTACTTTTTCTCAAATTTTGTGTATTAATTTATTTATTTGTGATATGTTGCTTTTATTTGGTAGTTGGAATATTGGTAGGGCTCTTTCGACATATACTTTGATTTGATAATCACCTAGCAAATTTCTTGACATTTTTGCGTGAAAAATTCGTGTACATTTTCCTTAGACTTAAACAGTTTGGTGTGATTCTCCATTGGAGTATCATATGATTTCCTAGTTTATGTACTTAAGACTTTAATTTGAATGAAGGTTGGAACGTATTGTAAATCTCTTTTAGATGAATGTATCAGATATATTTTTTAGACAGGAAGAACTTGCAACAGTATTTCAATTTCAACTGGAACATGGGTTTGATTCACACTCCATATCTGGAGAAAAATTTATCGTCTGAAAAGAGGAAAAAATAGAGTCTTTGTCTAAAGAAATACATTGAGAAAGGACAAAAGTATCCAGGTTTTCGATGTTGAGTAGATGATAAGTCAGTGTTTTACTATTGTTTTTGAAAATTATGACATGTTGGTCTACGGTAATGATGGTTCCACAATGGAGCTTCTCTATGTAAATATTTTCTTAGCGGCCTGTGCAATCTGAGTCCTCACTGTTCCTATTCTTATTCTTTACAAGCAAAGAGGCCCACTTGCAACATGTGGGCCTCTTTGCTGGTAAAGATGAGAAAAGAAGCAGTCAGGACCCCGGTTGCACATGCCTCACATAAAATATTTACACAAGAGCACCTCCCTTGTGGAACCATAATCACCATAGACCAGCAAATCATGCTTTCCAGAGACATCCGTAGAATACTAACTTCTCATCTCTTCAATATTGAAAAGGAAGAACTCGCATTATTACTTCAATTAGAACATGGGCTTGAATCACCAACCATGATCAGAGAAAGATTTATCATCCGAAAAATTGGAGTCTTTTTCTAAAGAATTGCTTTGAGAAAGGATAGATGTATCTGGGTGATGTTGTGATGCAATGGACTTGTTTACACAAAACATTCCCCTGTTCATTCTAACTTACATCAGCTAGCAATTTTATACTACTTGTTTTGGTGTTGGGATGAATTATTTGTTCACCATAAGAAGATTTAATGCTAGTTTTTAGAATTTAGATTTCCATTATAATTGTGTTTTTGTATTAAAAAGGTTAGTACCTTGTAATTTAGAATTACTATCTATGTCCTTTGTTTTTTTTTAAAATTATTATTTAAAGAAAACACATAAACTCCCCACCCCCCCAAAACTTGGCAAGACAACTTACTTTAGTACTTAAACTACACGTGCGCTTAAATAACCCCCTTAACATCTTTGAAGTGAATTGAATCCCACCGTAATAATACAATACGAGTCTCACACCGGAAAGTGCACTACACACACGCCTCATCAACGCCACATCAGATCCAAGTAATAAATTATATTTTAAAAAAATTAAAAGAAGGGAAAATCAAAGGGAAAGACAATAATCTTCTCTCTCCACACTATACAAATCAATGGTGGATTTGGAATAGATTGAAAAATAAGCAATGCTTAAGCGAGAATCTGATGAATGCATGCTTGTTTGACGTCTTGATAACCCAATCTCTTGGTGGAAGAAGAAGGATCTGGTGATATTTTTTTTTCACCACAAATAAAAAGCATAAAAGGAATTAACTTCAATTTTAATTTTGACTGCCATTGTTAAAAGAAAATAACTTCAATTTGGATACAATAGTGATAAAGTTTGATGATTTCTAATATATCTTTAGCCTATATAAGAAAAAACAATTGAAACAAATAAAAATAAATATGAAGGAACAAAAAAGAATGGGAGAAGAGATGGTAGGAGAAGAAAAAACAACATTGGAGAGGGGGCGAATCCTAGTGGATATCTCCTTAAAAGGTCAAAGTAGTACCCCAACCCATCTGCTGAAGAACTCAGAACACGAGCTTCTGACTCCGCGGGGGCGAATCCTAATGGACGCCGACCATTGGGTGACTATCAGAATTTTCACATTTGCATTTTAAAACCCAAAAAAAAAGGTAATAAGAGTGTTTTATGTGCAAAAGCAAGCAACATGTCAATATAGGCGATTTGGCACTTTCGAGAGGGTATTTTTGGAATTTGAATATTTTTTTCATTTTAATTTATTTATCATTTTTTACCTATTATATATTTTAAAATTACATAAAAAGAACTATAAATTACAATAATTAGCAATTTTAAATATTTAAAATAAATAAAAATTCTTAACTCTCAAAATTTTATGAGTGCCCCAAAAATTATTACAGATGAAGTAACATATAGTATTTGAAATGTTATAAAAAGTACTATAAATCACAATAGCTAACAACTTAATAATTTAAAAGACATATTTTTTTTAAATGATTCTCAAAATTCTATACTGCCACATAAATTGGGATAGACGGAGTAACATATATTACTTAAAACTTTCATAAAAATTCGTATAAATTACAATAATTAACAACTTAAATTATTTAAAAGACATGTAAAAAATTGGTTGACTCTTGAAATCTATTAGTATCACATAAATTGGTAACAAATAAAGTAACATATATTATTTGAATTGACGTAAAAAGTATTGTAAATCAAAATAATTAACAACTTAAAAATATTAAAAATCATAAAAATATGGCTGACTTTCGAAATTGGACAAAGTCAAAGTAGTACCCCAACAATCCCTGAGATATCTCCTATTACATCTAATCATGGTAACCCAATAGGTCAGCATACATCTACTCAGAGTAACCTAATAGGTCTAGATAAGTCTACGCATAGCAGTCCAATAGGTGAGGGTGCATCGACTCAAAGCATCCCTATTGGTGAAGGTGATTCAAGTGGTAGCCATGCACGAACCCTTGTCATTCTAACTGCTGCAGGGTTAGTACACTTTTTTGCTATTATTTTACATAATATTTTTTATTAATGATATGATATTGATGTATAACTTTGTAAATTTATACATATTGCAACCCTCTAGAACATGCTCTAATTTCATATAAGAGTCTTTAAAAAATGAACTTGATCCTAATGGAATCAACTGGAAAGGTGTCTCAAACGATATAAGGGATGAATATTTTGGAGAATTCAAGGTATAGTTTTTCATCATAATTGAGTTTACAAAGTTATTCACTTTTATAGATAGGACATTAATGTATCACGTAATTTAAATTTTTTATTTCAGAACCATTTTTATTGGGACTCTTCCATTAATGAAGGTGTAGTAGAGAGACAATGGGAAGTTAAGGAAACAACCAGGTACATAGATTTCAATTCTTAAAAAAAAGCGAGCAACTTTAAGCTATCCTATGTACCTCAAAATGTGTAGGAATGTTGGACTCAACTTTTGGGAGATTCTAAGACTGTTGAGATGCATTGCGAAAACTAAATTTATTTAACTGCTACCATTTATTTCTGATTAACGTTAGACCTACCTTAAATCAGAATTTGAGGAAAAAGATTACCCCACACATTTTTGAGTCTCATTCACTTATCAGCTGTAACACCCCGTATTCGAAATAGACCAAAAATGCAGATTTTGAGAAGTTGCAGGTGCAACCTACGGTTGCCACCCACGGACTGTAAGTCAGACCACGGCCCGTGCTGGTGGTCCGTGGTTCACCACTGCAGCCTCTCTCCAAACCTAGCTCAGAAATTGGCTAAGTCCCGACTCACGGACAGACCTACGGTCCGTAGATCAGACCACGGACCGTGGTCTGTGTCCGTGGATCGAGACCTCCTTTGCCCAGCCTCTGACACAAACTACGGTCGACCAGCACGGATCGTCATTCGATCCACGGTCCGTA
>JAJOOO010016915.1:0-12854 GCA_029582685.1 Solanum piurae | reverse complement strand
CAGATCTTCCTACACTTGCTAAGAAGATTCTAAATCTGGACAAACAACAATTTGCTACATTAAGGATTCACACCAAAGAATTAAAGCACAACATCCACAAGAAAAAACAGGAAACATTTATCATTAATGCTGAAAGAATACAACTAGTATGATTTTTCTTAGCAAGACTCACATATGACAAACATATTGCTCAATTGATTATATGTGGCAGAGGCTCAAAATGGTATTTAATTTATGGGGATCTACATCACATGCTCAATATTTTGGCAACATAAGGAAGACAGAAAGCTAGAGATATAGAAAGCATATGAAAGCATACAAAAATTCACAGATCCTTTTCGAGGTTGACAACATCAAATCAACATAGATGTAGTGCTGGAAAAGAATCATTGTAGCTCTAGCTTAAGTGACACCGAAACTACAGGCACAAGGGAGAAATTTTAGTCTAGAGATTTTTTGGGGAATGATTACCTACTACAGCTCTCAAATATGGAATTCAGATCTAAAAGAGGAAGATAAGATAAAAGATGATGAGAAGAAAGTGAAGCTACTTACCAGCTTCCACGACGACGATGGAGACGGAGCAGAAATGTCGAGCAAAGAAGACAAAGATTTCCATTTCTGGAAGTTTCACCAAATGCACTTTTTTCTCTGTTTTTACTTCTTTCTTTGTTGGATTTTGATCGGTCATTTTGGATTGTTCAAATTGTTTTTATTTTACAAACTTTGTTAAATAAATAAAATGGATCATGTGGCCCGATAATTTTTTTAAAAAAGAGAAGGAACTGGATGATTCTGTACATTTCCAAGAAACTATTGTGTTTAGCATCTCTAGATAGGAGTTGAACTATGTGTAGGAAAAGTTACATAACTCATGAAGATTAAAAAGAGGTACAGTCAAAAAAGAACACGAAGATATCATTTCTATACCAAGACTGTCACAAAAATAGACGAGTATTTGAAACTTACAGATAAACTCTTCCCCTCTCCATTCACATAATTACCATTCTTTTTCAATAAAGTTGACAATACAACTTCACTTCGGCACACCGGCCTTTCCAATATTTGTTCCTATCATTAATCAAGTACAAATACAAACAAGTAAGCAATACATTTTATTTTGCATAATAATGTGGTTCTTAAATAAACTTCAATGTAAAGAAACTTACCATCTAACGACCTCTCCTTGCATTTCTTTTGCTACCACCGGCATGCGAGACTTTAGGTTTTATTCTATTCCTCGTATTTTGTGCACTTTGTATCTGCAATAATCAAATATTGATTTCATATATATAGACTCAAGTATCAAATTTGTACGTTAAAGTAGCGACAGATTGCAATAACAATTTGAATAGCTATTAAAGAGTAATTAAGGCTATAATTTTTTACCAAACATATAGCATTTATTTATCTCAAGGAGATGTCATAGTTTGGCCAAAAGTTATAGCAACAACTTAGCTCAAATCTGCTAAAATGCAACAAGAGTTTGAGCTCAAATGCATAAACAATTGGCTAAAAAAGATGCAATTATTTTGCTCAAAATATGACAACAGCTTCACTCGAATTTGACCATAAAATAAGAGCTACTTCAAGTACTAAGGAGCAAGTATTTTACGTTAATTCAACTACCATAATGCCACTTTAATTTGTTCCATTTTAATTCTTGATCGTTTTGAGCGAGTTAAGAGTCCTTCTCTCTAAAGAAAAAAGAGAGAGTACCTAGACTCCTCTTCAATACAGCTAATGCAACCTTCTAACTAAGAGAATAATTTTCCTTCCTTCAATACGACACCCATCATTTATCAAAACATCAATGTACTTAGCATATGAACCAGGCCTTTACGAACCCAAAAAATGAACAAACACCAAAAACTTGGAAAATATAAAAATAATGTTAACAACAAATGGTATTAGGTGAAGCTAAAAGCTCAAAAATTATGAAGAACGATTACCTTCATCTAATCTTCTTTATAGTGATGAACAAAAGCAGTCCAATCATTAAAATCCACGTTTGCGGGACAATGAGAAAGTATCTCTTCCTTGCGTTTGTTTGGATAGAAGTGGTCACACCTTAACTTATATTTATAGGCCCTCCATCTATCGCGTAAAGAATGCATCACCTATTTAATTTCAACAGCATAATCAAACTCAAAATTTTCCTTCAAATATTTGTATTCATAAATTCAGTATCTAATGAAAAAATACATTAATTGAACTTGAAAGAATGTATCTAATTACCTCAATATGCTGCCACTGAAGGCGTGTTTTTGGCTCTGGCATCCTATCCCATCTCTGAACTGATATGAGACAAAATACCGACTTTTGAGAAAGTTTGCCAAGAAATCTCACAAGCAAGTTTGAACCATTATCACTTCCTTGTCCATCTCCGTTGAGTTCCACCATGATTTTTTGATTTTTTTCCAAGTTCCAAACTCGATCTGGTTGCATCTTTGAGTTGTAACTTATCTAATCGAAGTATCTATTACTGTAACAAGCAAACAACATTAAATAGAAGAAATACTAATAAAACTTGAGAAGTTTGAAGAAGAAGATGAAAATATGAACTCTTGTATAGATATGCTAATTTGGCAAAATAAATGTTAGTTTGATTGCCAATAAATAAGTAATAACAAAAAATGATAGAGAATAAAAAACAAACAGCAAGAGTAGCTCAAAATATGACAGTTGGAAAAGCAGGGATCCCTCAGTCGGGGGATTCAAAGAAATCGAAGAGTGTTAATATCCTACAAGGAATACTCCCACTTAAAATGACTTGCAGAAAAATTGTGCATTGGCGTATTTATCATATTTGAAGTTCTGTGAATTAACATTGGACAACTCACAGCAGAGTGCTAGCAACTGCTAAACTTTAGCAAACAGTAAATCACATTCATCATGAAGAGTTCACGTGTCAAATGTTGTCTGATATACAACATTTGCTATCTAAGCTAATTCTAAGGTATGAAGAGTATAAGAAGGCAAGTGATAAATTCTTACAACAGAAATGCAGAGTGCAATGGTTGAAGGAATGGGACCAAAACTCTAATATGAAATTACTTCTAACCTTTAATCTTGACAACTAAGAGATCCTCTTTCTCTTGTGTGTTGGCTTCATTAGAGCTTGAAGAAGAATTTAAGTTGTTATCACTAAGTGTAGGAGTTATTATGTTCTCATCTTCAAGTTGGTCATCTTGTTTATCCCTATTAACTTGTTGCTGCAAATCTTGAAAAGGTACGCTTATATTTTCAGCTTGTTGTCCTCGTAAGCTTGCTAACAGCTCTTGTACTGATTTCTTGTGTTTTTGCTTCATATGGAACTTATCCGGTAGAGATTACTTTAAAGAAATATAAATCATATAAGTTACTTAAAGCCTCCTCAACCCAACTATTTTGTACACATACCAATAAAATGTTTTCCCGTGATTCACAAGACTATGCAATTCATTAAAATGAAATATTTCATTCGCAGTCACTAGCAAGCAAGACAGGCAAACATCGATACAATAAACTATGCAAAATAGCTAACAAGTAAGTAGATAAATAAACTAAAGATGCAAAACACACACAATTAATTAAAACAAACCAAGTAAAATAGAATCTTAGTTGTAATTCTTAAATTTCATAATAAGGGAATTAAACTAATCTCGCATTCTATCACCATCTCAATCACTACCGCCATCATCATCAACTCCATCACTATCACCATCATCATCATCTCCATCACTATCACCATCATCATTGAGAGAATCAACTTGTTCTTATTCATCCTGATCAACTCGAACTACATGTAAGTCTTTAATATTTTCCAAATGTTGCTCACAAAAAGGTATGTCCTCCATTGGTGGCTCCTCTAAATCTACAAAATCCACATCGCCCATATCATATATGTCTCTCAGCTTCATATGACAAACACAACACCAATCTTCATCAATTGGATCATCAACATAGTATACCATTCTAGCATCAGATGCAAGTATAAATGGTTCATCTGTTTATTTTACACTTGTGTGTATCAAACGGGTAAAGTTTACACTTGTAATCCCAAATTGATTTATCTTGATTCCCTTGTTTAGTGTAGTGTCTACCCAAAGACATTTGATTAATACAACCTTTAACTTGCCATAATAATTTAACTCTATGATGTCAACCAGTTTGCCATAGTACATATCATCACTTGACTGTTCAATAGATCCTCTACCACTTGAAAATCTTTTGGTAACATCAGACATAACAACACCACTATTTTGTGTTTTCAAACCTTGCTCTTTCTAAATTTAAATCCATGAATGTTATATTTCTTGAATCTCCTCACAACATTATTTGGCCCATTTTCAAGCAATTTGATTTCTGACATAATCTCCACACCATTCTGACTTGCAACCTTTGTTATAAAATTTGTTAGGATAGTTATATAAAATTATAAGATTTTGAGTTTTAAAGGGAATGAAATGTTTGGAATCTTACATATTCCTTAAACCACTAGTGAAAATGTTTGTGTACATATTCTTCCACAAGTTTTGAGGAGTTTCTTTTGCCACGATACATCCTAGTAACCTCAATTTTGAACTTCCTGATTGTAATTATAAATCATATATCAAGGTATAAAATACATTAGAATAAGAAAATGATCAATATGTAAGATCATATAACTTACTCTCGAAATGCATCAACTATTTCACAATTAGCTAACACATATCGGTGAGCTTGTATGATTTCCACGGAAGATATGGATAGAGTCTTAATAGCTCCAATGGGCTTGCCTGATGTGGGAAATAAATTTGACAAGGTAGTAGATTCGCTACTAGCATTAATTTCATTGTCATCATCATTACGCCTTGGTCGATTAAACCTTGTTTCAATATTAGCATCTTCAAAATATTGAGAACAATTCGTAAGGTTTTCTTCTGTAAGACAGCCTTCGACTATACAACCTTCTGCAGCGAAATTGTTATGAACATAAGATTTAAAATGACCCATTCCCCTAACAAAAGATAAAACAAATAGTAAGATTACTAGAAAAAATACGTAGATCAACTTACTAAGAAAATAATATATCTTTCAACAGGGTACATCCAATGACCTTGTACAGGACCCGCAATAATTGCTTCCTCTCCAATATGAATGACCAGGTGAAACATAATAGTGAAAAATGATGGAGGAAAAATTGCTTTCATATTAGCATGATTCAACCAAATTCGTTGCTGGAGATTCTCAACATGCTTAACATCCAAAACCTTGCTTGATATTTCTCTAAAGTAGTTACATAACTCAATCAACACTGAAGTAACTTCTTTAGGAAGAGCTTTTCTACAATCAATTGACAAAAGATGTTCAATCAAAATGTGGGAATCACGACTCTTTAAATTAGAGATTTTGCGTTTTTTAACATCAACACATCTAAAAATATTTGATGCATAATTATCTGGAAACACCACATTGTTTAATACTTTTAGAAAGATATCTTTCTTATCTTTCTTTATGTTAAAGCATGATGGAGGAAACTTGAAAGAATAAGGATATGGATGAAGCTTTTCTCTAATTCCCATCACTTGCAAGTCTTTACGAGCTTGCAAATTGTCTTTTGATTTTTTCTTATCACCAAGTATAGTATACAATACATTATCACAAACATTATTCTCCACATGCATCAAGTCAAGGCAATGCCGAATAAGATGGTTCTTCCAATAGGGTAAATCCCAAAAGATACTCTTTTTCTCCTATTGTTTTGGGCCAACCTTACTTGTACCATCATCACGAGGCCTCTTCCGACTCTTCTCGATTTGACTTAACAAGGTTAAACTTGATAGTGGAGTAGGCGCATGTCTATGCTCCTCAAAATCATTAAAAGACTTTTTGTTGTATCTATTTTTGTGATCATGTGGCAAAAATCGACGATGTCCCATAAGGCAATTTTTTCTACCGAACTTAAGCCACATGGAATCTGTTTCATAATTACATGATGGACAAGCAAGTGATGTATGTGTATTCCACCCAGACATGTTGTCAAGACCAGGGAAATCACTTATGGTCCACATTAATGCATCACACAATTGAAGCATTTTCTTAGTTGAGGAATCATAAGCATTTACACCATCCCACATTTGTTTTAACTCAACAATTAAAGGTTGCAAGTAAACGTCAATGCTATTTCCAGGCATTTTAGGACCAGGAATTATCATCGACATAATAAAAGAAGATTGCTTCATAAAACGATATGGAGTATAATTATAGATATACAATATCACATGCCAAATGCTTACACTATAACTTAGATTTCCAAATGGATTGAAACCATCTGTAGCTAAAGCAAGTCGCACATTACGAGTCTCCGAAGCAAAGTTTGGATAGAATGAATCAAAATGTTTCCACGCTTTGCCATCTCTTGGATGTCGTAATAACCCATCTGGATTAGCTTCTGTAGCATGACACTTCAAGAGTTCTGTTGTTTTAGAGCACATGTATATCCTTTTCAGTCTAGGTATAAGTGTAAAGTACCGCAACACTTTCGTTGGCTTTGATTTCTTTCTATGTTGGTCATCAATTACAACATTTGCACCAATATTATTTTCGTTTAACATATACCTGGAAGTATTACAAACCTTGCATTTATCTCGACTCTCATCCTCTGATGATCCCCAATATAACATACAATGATTCAGACATGCATCAATCTTATCGTAGCCCAAACCTAACTTCTTAATCATCTTTTTTGACTCATAAAATGATAATGGTAGTTTCGCATGGGGACAAGCATCTTTTAAAAGATCAAGAATCATTGAAAATGTTTTCTCTATTGCACCACATAAGACCTTAATATGATAAAAATGAATAATGAATGAAAACTTACTACATTTTGTACAACCATCATAAAGTTCTTGATTCCCATCCTCCAACAACTTCTTAATTTTCTCTCTCTTCTTGACTCCTACCTTCAAAACCTTTAGAATTGTCATTATTTGGTAGATCTGATGGACATTAATCTTGAAATTCATTATTGTGAAAGACACCAAAAATACCATTCAGCATATCATGCATAGGATATTGTCTAGCTGACTCATTTCGGACTCGGGATAATGATTCTACACTGGATTGAGCATGTTTTTCTCCATGCATATGCCAACATGTGTATTTTTTTGGAAACCCCCTTTAAAGTAGATGACTAAGCACTTCAGCTCTATTGCGCATAACAGAAAATCCACATATAATACAAGGACACAAAATTTTTCCTTCAATAGACACATTTGAAAAGGCAAATTCCAAAAATTGAACTACACCATCCGAGAATTCTTTTGATTTAATCGGACTCTCAATCCAACTCTTGTCAATCATGTTGGAATGAAGTTGATTAAGATACGAACAAACAAAAAATAAAACAAAGTTTTACATAAACTTAAGTGGGAAACTTTCCAGTGAAAAGAGCTAAAAATGAGTCAGAATCTTGTAACCTATCACAAATTTACAGAAATGTGAAGCACAATTCATTTGATTAGATAAAAATTAAATAGAAACACAAAATCAGAAGTCCTTCAAAGAGTAAATCAACTGAAAAATAGAAAATCTTTTCTCCAAATTCAACAAACCCATTTTCCAAATCTACAAATCTACATAAATCCATATAAATACACATCACTCACCTCATCAAAGTGAGGGACAGAGAGAAAAAACTGTGATTTATTAATCTTTTCTTCACAGATTTGTCACCTCTTCCATTAGGGTAAATAAAAAATTGAAATAAACAGAAAAAATTGATAAAAACAATCAAAATTTGAAGAATATGTGTACCTGGACTCAAGGTTTCTACCTGCACTCAAATAGGAGAAGACGAGCTGCTCTATTTTCCGCTGCCGCAATTTGATTTTGAAGAAGACGTGTTGCTCCTATTTTCTGAGAATTTGGGGTAAGTTTGGGACGTACTGCTCCTATTTTCTTTTCCTTTTGATCAGTAAAAAATAAAATATTGAAGTTAATGGGGGAAAATGGAAAAAAGGGAGAGATTTTATACCCGCGTGATTTTACCACAATATTTTAGCGATAATTTTTAATACGTAGGAATTTTTTTATTTTAATGTTAATTTAACCACGGTTTACACAACTGTGGCTTAAAAACCGTGGGCAATACACATATTTTGATAGTGTAAACTTAAAAAAAAAACAATTTCATTCGTTATACATCATAATTTGGATCCAAAACATCCGAAAAAAGCTATAAATCCCAATGAAAACAAAGATTTCACTGATTCAATCAGAAAAAGAAAAAAAACATTCTTGTACTCGACATATACGAATATCTCATCCAAACAAATAAAAAAAAATACCTAATTGTTTTTCGATTGTTCACTAGATGCGACAAATTTATAATTGTCAATTTTGAAAAATTCGGTTTCAAAAATATGTCGTATTCAACTCGAAAAAGCTTTGAAAGTTATTAGATGAATGATTACGGAAGACAAACTAAATTATTTTAATTTTTTTTTGATGTTCTTAAGAAGAAAGCAAAAAAACGCTCGACAGAAAGATGGCTATTTATGCTCTTTTCAAAACGTAACTAATTTGTATTTACAATCTTTTTTACCTTTTTTGAATTTTTTGTTCCATGATTTTCTTTGTTCTGTTATTAATTATTTGTATTCTTTCAAATTAATCAAAATAAAATAAATACATAACTAATCCCTTAACAAACTAAAATAATGACATTTTTAATGAATAATGAAACTGTTGCTAAGGAGTCCCACTAAAAGCTAAAATATTGATGTTTTGAAAAAATTTCCTTTTTAATCCGGCCCACAAATCGGCCCTTTAAAGCCCATGGGCCCATGACTCAGCCCAACAATGTAAACCTAGAGAAAAAGGGTACACGAGTTGTGGGCTAGGCCGGACAACCAAACTCAACTGTTGAATTCAGCCCGATATGATATTGGAACTCGATTTTCTTATTCTTTGTATATGAATTTGTTGCATTTGAGTAGAGAGTTTTGTAGAAATAGCATCTCTACCTCCCCGAGGTAGTGGTAAGGCCTATGTATATTCTATTCCCAGATTTCACGCATAGAATTTCATTGGGTATGTAATCATTGTTGATGGGACGAGCTGATCAGGTCCGATCAGTTGACAACTCTAATGTGTTTTAAATACAAATGCTTAGAAAATAATAAAAAATCAGACCTATATATGAATAAATATGATAAAAATATAATTAAATAATAAAAATATAAGGAAAAATTACAGAAATCCCACCTTTTAGTTTACTTATTACCATTATCCCCTATAAGTTTTATAAATTTCCAAAATCCCTCATTTTCGCTCATCAGATTAATGTATCTCGCGCATCAGATTAATGTATCAACCTTATATTATTGTATCTCGTGCACTTATATTATTGTATCTCACGCATCATATTAGTGTATCATGTATAAAATGTACATCAGATTAGTGTATCATGTATAAAATGTACATCAAATTAGTCTATCATGTATAAAATTTAATGTATCTTACTTACCAATTAGTGTATCTCGCGCATCAGATTAATGTATTAGCGCTTATATTATTGTATCCGTTTTGAGGGATTTTTGTAATTATAAACTTTTAAGGGATAAATTATAATTTTGCCTTAAAAGTATGTGATTTCTGTAATTTACCCAAAATATAATCCCTATAATACTAAATTAATTGTAGAGGATCTTTGTAGCTTTGCTAAATAGATTTAAATTTACGTGTATTGTTAGTGCCATGAAAGTTTTTTTTATTAAAGATTTTTTTTAGGGTAAACAAAGACAATACATTAATTTAACTTAATATGAGTCATTTCATCATTATATATAAGTGGCATAACAACTTGTTTTGTTGGGATTGTTCTTGGGGTGAGTTATGAGTATCATAATAATTGTTAATTTTCAGATTCCGTAGCGGTCTTTTCAACCAAATAAAAAGAGTTTCTATTTTGTCTGTTTTCACTTTATTATTTCTCTCATTTTTTTTTATTAATCAAATTTTAATTTGACATGCTTATTAAGAAAAAAATAATTGATATAATAAGTTTATTATTTTATCTTCATTAATTAATAGGTCCCAAATATATTTACTCACTACATTTTAAAGTCATTAACTCAATGTTAATAAATTAAGGATATAACAGAAAAAAAAAATTATCCTTTCTTAATTTATCAAATTAACAAGTAAAAGAAAAAAATCAAAATAAATATATTTACTCAAAGGTTGAATGCACAAAAGAGTTGGATTACCGATTAAAGTTAATAATGAAACAAACATTAATTATGGAATATTAAAGTCATTTTTTTTCCATATAAGAAATAATATCTTAAAAGAGTATTAAACTATGAGAAATTATCTTGAAAAGCCATTGAACTATCGATCTACTCAACGGGTTAAAGAATAAACATGCAGAAAATATTGCTAAAAGATCGACCTTAAACTGCAACTGCAATTTCAATTCGACTGCATCCTTTAACATCATTATTTGCTAATAATTATTGCAGAATTAATTTAGTAGAAAGTACTAATTAATCTAAGTTAGCATTTGGCCCAAGTTTCTAAATATTTTTGGCAAACAATATTTGGGGGGCCAAATTTTCCTAAGAATATTTGGCTATTTCAAAAAATATGATTTATACCAATAAGTTCTAAAAACTATTAAAAATATCCATTAATTTGTATTATCTATTTATAGTGAATATGTTCCGTTAAGAAAACAACCTTATAACGTAATTGATCACAACCAACAATAATAAAATAACAATATATGCAAGAGAAATAAATTAATCGCATAAGCTCTCTTTCACTTTCCCTATTGTCTTGCAAATGATATCGCATTCATGTTTTATTTAATAGATAGAGATGTTTAATATGGTTGGTGAGCATGTTGTTTAATAGATCTCCTAGTTATTTATTAATAGTAATAGATAGATATGGTAGATAAATGTTATGAGTATTTTTATAAAATATAAAAGTTTGGTATAATTTTTGAATTTTCTAAAATTTCCAAATACTAGAACTTGGCCCAAGAACTAGTTTTTTTTCCAGTTTTTGAGAACTTGGGTTCTTGCCAAATATATTTGCCAAGTTATGTAGCCAAACATCACTTCACAAGTTTTTCCCAAGTATTCTTGGGGTCAGACGGGTCCTAAGTAACTTTATAGATTTAATAATTTTATTTATTTGTGGGGCTCATAGTTATATGACATTAATTTTTTTTGTTTTGTCGTGTCAAATTTATTTTAATGATAAATGAGCTGAGTGATTTTTGAAGATAAATTTTTAAGTTTTTATTGATACAAAATAAAGTTTAATGACTTTAATTTGTTAGATAATTTCTCATAGTTTAAAATCTTTTAAGATATTAACGCAGATATATATGAGGACGATAGCTAGCAAAACCCTCGATAGCTCATTAATTTTAATATCATTTATTCTAGAATCTTAATTCATGTTATTGAATTAATTAATCTGTAATAAATTAATAATCTTTTAAGTAACTTGTATAAAATTAAAACAAAAAGATAAGGTAGCCAGATTAATTATCCCTTGATAGCTCATTAAATGTTACATTGTTTTTTTTTTAGCTTAGATAGGATTGTTTTTGAAATAAAAAATATTCAGTTCCAAAAATCAAAAGATGATATGAACGTGCAAGTATCCTTTTCGAGGTCTAAAATGGATCTTAATTCAGAAATATATAAACGTGACTTTGTCGTTCCTCATATATAATAATACTAGCATATATTAAAAAATCGAGTTAATTATCTCAATATTCTAGAAGGTATCAATAATATGTATTGAAACAGGAACCATTGATTTTTTAAAATAAATACTCCTTTCGTCCCATATTAAATGTTACATTTTTTAATACATCATTTCTAATATTTTATTCTCATCTCTTTTCACTAGATTTTATACTTTTTTAAGAATAATAAGACAAAACAAATTTTATATTCAGAATACTTAATACAAAAATAAATAATTTTATCTCGATTCCATAAAAAAAAGTAATTATATTGAAGTAACTACTTTTAGTAACCTTTATATTCATACGTACGACTAATATAAGGAGACTGAGGGAGTATATCAATACTTATTTTATAGAGTATTTTATTTCTCTTCCCATTTTTTTAGGGAAAATTACACGTATAAATAAATATATACTGGTTAATTAGTTAATATAATTATAATTTGTCTTAATTATAATTTGCGACCTACTCTTAGCTATAATTACGCGGCACAACTTTTTAGTTTTGTATAATATAATTTGTATAACTTTTGTATAATTTGTAAGTTGTATAATATAATTTGTATAACTTTTTACACTTTTGATCTTTGTAATTGTATAAATTCGTTATTTCGAGTTTATACGAAAATAACTGAATTATACAAATGTACCCACAAATTATACAAATCTGCGAATATACAAATCCACAAATTATACAAACGAGACAACTAAAAATTATAGTTACAATCCGTAAATATGCAAACTATATCTAAGGATCATAATTAAGTTTATTATAGTGGCTATTTGCGAAAGTTCCCCTTTTAAAAATATAATAACAACCCATAACGCGCATAACATGCAGGTGCGTGCTTAAAATGGAATCTTCACAGAAACTCTTATATATATATATAGTATCTATCTATATATCTATATATAAATATAATTAATAGACGTGAATTAATTGCAATGTGCCAATATCTATCTATATATCTATATATAAATATAAATAATAGACGAGAATTAATTGCAATGTGCCAATATATATATATATATATATATATATTAAGTTAGTGTAAACGCTTCCTTTCATACCACAATAAATTACTCCAAACTCCACTAAGTAAAAAGTGCTACA